>APFE031575924.1:144890-178085 GCA_000404065.3 Pinus taeda | reverse complement strand
AGGTAAAAATTGTACAATCTTCAAGACTAAATAGTAAGGATGCATCATTGCCCAAGGTTAGTCATTGAAAACTAGTAACTGAAAACTAGTGTTGGAAACTAGTAGTTGTAAAATAGTCAAACAAGTAAAATAAAATATTATTTTTATTTAAAAATAGTTTTTAATATTTTAATATTTTTTTTAAAATCCACAAAATTATTTAATATTTCCTTAATTTAATTATAAAATAGAAGATAGATACTGATCGTGTTAAAAAAATTACTAAGGTTTAATAAATAAAAAAACAAAGTTATTAAAAGGAGAAAAATAAAAATAAAATTTATTTTCCCTTTGAAATTATAAGGCTTTTAAAATAGGTGTTTATATACATAAAAACAAAGTTATATAAAGGAGAAAAATAAAAATAAAAATTATTTTCCCCTTTGTCACCTTTGGACCATCCGTGGCCACACTCATACACATTAAGGCTGCAACACACAACAGTGTAGAACAAGAGCAGAAGATAAACGAACCCAGATAAAATTAATATACTATGAGCAAATATGAATATGAATGTTGTGTGGAAATGGAGGGATGCAGCCAAGTATTTATAAGCGCTTGAGCACAGCAGGATCACCATTGTACTGCACCAATTGCTTCAAAATTCTGTTCATTTCAAAATGGCAGACGTGTCAGCAACCACTTTGCAATACTTAAATTGAAGTCAGATTCCATTGCTTTATCTGAATACTACATCTTACTCCACTGAGCTCTGGCTTTTTTCCTTAACAGTGATACTGTAGACCAATTCGCCAAACGAAAATTAAAAGTGGACTGAGGGCAAATCACATTCTTCTGCCCTCGGTGGAATGTTTATGTAAATGATCTCTCTAAACCCTGATATATTGAATGGGAATTAGGGGTATCACATCACTGAAGCACAATAGATGGAGAAGGCCTAAGAGAATATTACAAGTGGAGCTAAAGCGAAACGAAAATTACAGTTGAAGCGACAGAAAATCACTTTCTTCACCCTTGGTGGAATGCTTACGTAAATTATCTCTATAAACACAGATATTAAATCACTTTCTTCACCCTTGGTGGAATGCTTACGTAAATTATCTCTATAAACACAGATATTCAATGTGGAATTAGGGGTGTCACATCAGTAAGATATTCAATGTGGAATTAGGGGTGTCACATCAGTAAATCACAATATGCTTTCCATAAAAACCTAGATATTCATATGGAATTAAGGGAATAACATCATTAACTCACCATAAATGGAGTCTTACCACAGATGCATGACACCGACTACCATTTCCTTAATGGAATCACATCATTAACTCACCATAAATGGAGAGTCTTACCACAGATGCATGACACCCACTGCCATTTCCTTTTCTTTCTATACAATAAGGTAAATATTAATCAGTCCAAGAGCTATTTTTTTCCATTTTGAGAATATGGACCAAGCATATTCCCATACAATCAATCTCTTCAAGCGTATAATGGATAGGGAAATCTATCCTGGCACACACCACCCAATCCATGGACCAACAATTGTATCGCACTCACCATGTATGTAAGTGACCACTAACTTTCAAAGAACTCAAAAATAAAATATAAAACATGAAAATGGCTCTATAAACAATAGATGTATTAATTCACCATCTCTCTTGAACCACAAGCCTTTAAGATATATCAATTTCTTCAGAATTGAGTTAAAAGCATCTCCACTTTCTCACATAAATGAGGCAACTAGACGAAACACTTTTATGTTAGTCACTTGACTTGGGTTAGAAATTTGGAATGTTGTGAGTAGGATGAGACAAGAGAATGTCATTTTTTTAATAGTTTTTATGCACACAAAAAAAAATTACAAAAATTAATTGTTTTTGTGGGGCCATTATTAAGCAAAAATTGCAATTAGGAGTAAAAATAATAAGGAGAGATAAGAAAAGATGGCAGACAAGGGGGAGCAATGGTAGTTATCAAGAGAAGTTGTAAATAAAGAAAGAGTTATAGACCTTAAGAAAAATTGTAGAGGAAAAAAAGTTATAGATAAATATGAGCACAAGATCAAAGAGAGCATCTATTTTTCATTAATATCAAAGGGAGGGAAGTTGCAAGTGAGGAGAATTGTCAGCATTATTGTAGAATTGACTAAGAGTTGCAATTAATGACAAAGTGGAAGACTGTTGAAAATGTTTGTCAAAGATAGTTGAAGATTACATATATCCAAGATAGATATTGGAAAATGAAAATTGTTAGAAATATTGTTTTTAGGCTTTTGATGCCCATTTTGAATACCCTATCTTTGAAGGAATTATCTACTCAAATTTGCTAGATCTAATTGGAGCATAAGTATATGGTTGAAAACCTTATCATGATACATTTCCAATGGTATATGGAACTTCCTCTAACTACATAGGAAAGAGGAGACATGGAAGCACATGGAAGAATACTAGAACTACCACCTAACACCCATCTATATATTTAAATTAAATTAAAGTTTAAAGATAAAATAAATAAATACCCATTAATATAATATAATTAATATTGATCCATTTTTTCAAGATGGTCTTGGATAGACACTAATAGAGTGCCCTATTAAAACACTCCTAGATGTTAAGTCACCTATTCAATTCCTCACTCTATCTATTCTCCTATTTGTCTATTAAATCCTAACAACATCCTTTAAATCCTTACAAAGTAAAATCTTGATATTCCAATAGAATTCTACCATGTATAAATAAAGATTTTAGCACCCAAGTGTGAACAGGATTCAGGATCCAGTCTTCCATTTTCTGAGCAAGCAATGTCATCATTGGTAAATCTGTTTCTTTCATTCATGGCTATTCTAGGAGGATTGACAAAGCTTCTGCATCGAAAATTCACAGTAGTGACCCTTGCATGCGGTTGAAAACCACAAGGAAAACCAGCAAGCCCACCTTGAAATGCAGCCTAGTTTAGCAGTTTAAGGTGATTAAATGAGCCATAATAACTATTGAGAGGGAGATCGAGACCCTTGTCATACCTTGCATGTGTGAGGAGCCTGAGGAGCCTCGGATTGATCCTATTGAGAGCGTTTGGCAATGCTAACATCTCGATGCACGAAACAATTTAATTAAAAAAACTAAAATGTAATTAGTTATTATTATTATTATTATTATTATTATTATTATTATAATATTTATATATTTATATATTTATATTATATATATATATATATTGATGTGATTAATTTGAAAGGCATGTTTATTACATTATGAATTACATTCAGATTACACTTTGCATTATTATATATGGATGATGATAAGGCCCTAAAAGAGTTTTTTCATAAAAGTTAATGATTGTAGATTAAAATTTTCTTCTAAAAATATATTTTATAAGAAAAAAAATAATGTAAATTTATATATTAAACTTAAAGTTAAGGTAATAAGTTCAATATACTTTTTTATATATTTATTATATAATATTTTTGATGATGAGAATGGTGATTAATTTTTATTGAGATAAGAATTGGTCTATCAAATTTTTTAAAAATAAAAGGGATTGTTTGGATTTTTTTAAATCATATTTTGAAGTACTCAAAAGGTATTAAAAGACTTGTTCCAAGATTGTCATAATCTTTATGAATTAGAAAGTTAGGAAGGTTGGTATTGTGATAAATGTTTTTAAATTAGGATCTAATTTAGGTATATGTGTGGCATTCTATGAGAAAATATTTTTCATCTTCAAACCTTCTTAGTGTCATAAATATGGAAGATTCTTTAATCCTATAATGTTTTTGGAGTTGTCTAATGCCTACTTTCACTATGCAACTCATGAAAGTTTGTTCTTATTTTAGCAATCTCTATTTTTTGCTTTGCATTAGTCAAAATATAGAAGTAATTTTCATCTTCTGGATGAGGGTTGACCACCACCTAGTAGTATCTTAGTTTTCTTTTTATCCTCTAATTATTTATTGTACCATAGATTTTGATTAACTTTAGATGAAATAATATATTTAATATTATCAATATTCTATATAATGACTTCTTCTAGTATTTGTCATACTATTTCTTAATTATTTAGCCAAGTTTTGGCATCTTTATGCCATACACTTTTTAGCCTCATGGTTTTAGTTGGTGTTTGAAGAAATCCTAGAGAGATTCTAGTCTTCCATGTTGTTTATCTTGTTCTTATACATTAGTTACCCGATCATATTTGTGCTCTTAATGATGGGAGACTTGCTTCTATGAAGAAGATAGGATTCCCAATGTACTTCCTTTAATTTTGAGATTTTAAGTTATAAAATTCTTTCGATTTATTCTATCTTTCTCCAAGATTTTCTACTTATATTATATTTTCAAAATTCACCTGTATATAAGATAATCAAAATGACAAAAGTATCACAAATTAGTTATTCAAATCTCAAAGCCAAATGCCTATTAATATACAATCGTTTTCAAGTCTATAATAGCTTTTCTACCCTTAATTTATCATTTTCTCAATGCTATAATTTCAATTGAGGTTGTGTTGAATATCAATTCTAAGATTTTTGGTATCAAAGTAATTTCTCCAAATTATTATTGTCATATACAAAGGTATCATAAATAAGCTTTTTGAATTAATTATCATAAACTTTATTTTGTTATAACAAAAATCCTGAAATATTTAAATTAATGGAAGAGAAGAGAGGAGACAAACAAATTCAAATCAATAATCATTTTTCCTATAATGGAAATGTGAATAAATCGTACAACTAAAAAAATTGAATTATTTAAGAAGTTATTAAAGAAAATATAGATATTATTAAAAAATATTATGATTTTATTAAATTTTGATATAATAATTTGTTTAATAATATCAATACCAATCATTGGTAAATATCATAAATATCAAATATTTCATAATATATTTTTGCATTTTATATAATGAATATTAAAAAATTAACTAAAATTATAAGTTTATTTTAAATTATTATTTTTATTACTGAATAAAATAATTTTTTAAAACTCTATTTGAAATAAAAGTAATTAATTTTAAAATAATTTTTTATATTGCTAAAAAATTCACCAATAGTTTAGTCTTGTACTTAGCATCACTACCATTATAATCTCAGACAGCTAGGGATTACCTAGAGCTTTTACTCACTTTACACCTCATAGAATTTTTCAAAATTAGAATTTAGCCTTGTATGTTTAATCCATATTCCATCAATATAATATTTGATCTCTATTTCATTATGAAAAAATAATGTTTTAGTTTAATGAGGCTGAGGAGTTGCTGGGAAAGTTATGGAAATTTAGATCATATTTAGATAAAGATTTTTGTAAATTTAAGTTATAATTATTAAACTTTAAAATTTTAGGTTTTATAGATGTTTTTGGTGGTGTTGAATCCATTTCCACCATAAAAACAGGATTCAAACACTACAAGATTTTTTAAATTTTTTTTCCAGATTCCTTCAACTTTTAACCTTCCTAACAATTCCTCCTCCTCGGTTCACCACTTAAAAAATAATTACCCAACACGAATATTAACTTGAATTAATTTCATGGTCTGATATCATTTTTAATGACATAACTTGGCATATGGCCAGGGTGCTCTCTGGATCGTGGGTTATCATTGCGGTATCCCTATTTCCACACTGAATATCACATAACATTGTGGTACTGTTGAAGCATTCATAGAGATAAAGATAATTTATGCGTAGGCGTTCCACTGAACAACTCAGTATTCTCTTTATATTGGTTCTCCTGAGTATTGACAGAGAGATGGATCAATTAGTTACCCCACTTTTCGATATTGTTTCGCTTAGGAGCACTGTGCAACAGAAAAGAGTGGAGGGATCAGTGGAATATGCCAATCAGAAAAAGCAAAGGAGCCTCAATCCGATTTAAAATTTAAATGGTTGCTGACATGCCTCCCATTTTGAAATAAACCCACTATTCAAAATAATTGCTGCAGTGTTCAACTACTTATAAATACATTCATTCATCCCTTCATTTACACACAACATTCATAATCATATTTTCTCATATTATATCTATCTATCATGGCTCGGTCCTCTTATGCTCTCCTGCTTACACTGTTGTGTGTGGCTGCATTAATGTGTCTGAGTGCGGCACGGAAGGAGAGGTTCTTAGGGAGAGGAGGATATAATGGTCCAAGTGTCACAGATCTCTTGATGAGTAAGGAGTTCCAAGTAGCTGCGGGGGAAGCATGGAAGGAGAGCTTCTTGGGGAATGATTTGTACCAAGAGAGAGGAGGATGGGTTTACGCCGATTCCAACAATCCCGACAATTCTCTGGTGGTTCAACTCGCAAGCTCACAACGTTCCGCCCAAGCAAGTCAGAGTGAGTACTATACTTTCTCTTTGTTTATATATACACAACATATGTAATGTTTATATATACAAGAAGTTCCCATGTATATATACACGATAGTAAGTACTAGTGTTCCTTGTTGTTTGTATATATACACGATATAATGAAATGTTTATATATACATGAATGTCTATTGTGAATTAAGCAAATTTTCCAATGCGAAATGACTGTATAATATGAGTTGTAATTGCAGGCAGCGAAATAGAACTTGATAATCCTGAGAAAGACGGTGTGCCGACTGCAGAGGGGAGGAATTACGTGGTGGTGGCAGACTTCCACACTCACCCGTTCCCGGGACAAGAAAGGCCCGATTCAGATGACGTGAGAAAAGCATACGAGAGAGGAGTGCCAGCGATAGTGGTGGCTTGTTCAGGAGTGTTCTACTATGGACCTCAAAGCCGTGCTTCCATGGATGGCACTGCTGGTTATCCTCAAGCTTCCAGCGTGCAGTACAATGGACAGAAGGAAGTTAGATTTGGTGACAACACAGTCGATTCTGAAGGCCGCTGCAAACCATAAAAACTCAAATAAAATCATGTGGGTCTATCTATCTTGTATGTAGGTAACGTCTAGTTCTAGTTCAGTTGTGGGTTTAATGGTGTAGTTGTGGGTGTGAATTTTAGAAATAATACTGCAGGAGAGCATGAAGTCATGTAGGCTCTGTACTGTAAATACCAACTTCTGCTATGAATAAATAGAGTTTGACATCCAAATTCGCATGTGAAAGTTACTCCGAGCTTCGAATATGGTCACCAGTATTATAAAGTCCAATCTTTTCTGCATGAAACCGTGATCACCCGAATATTTCCACGGACTATATTATCTAATTGATCTCCATGATAGTTTTCTATAATATCTATGTGATCTGCAAACAATGGTAACCTGACGTTGGGAATAACGGTCGTGATATTAGAACAATAACTTGAAATTGAAATTTTATTACAGGTTTCCTATTATCTTTTTATTCGCAAAGGAGAAAACACTAATTCTTTCGGTTTCCTATTATCTATCTTCCATTTGCTCGTTTAAGTTGGTAACTTGAATTGAAAAAGAAGGAGTTGCAGCTCACATGTGAGTACTGGCACTTGGAGACTGCACTCAAACAAAGAAAATTCTCTCCGTAGACTCTAATGTTCATGAATGAAATATTACATCATTGAGTACAACAAAAAGTTGCAACCAAACTCTTAAACTCTAGAAACAAATTCTAAACTAAAGAGATACATTACAACTTATGTAACCCTTTCTCAGTAATACAAAATAATATTAATTAATTTCAACTGTAACCAATGGAAAATTCCATAATTCCTATCACCATATCGATCAAAACCATGAGATTAGGAATCATTTTTCTTAAATATAAAAAATAATGTGAATTTATCAAATTCTTTTTTAATGAGTAAGATAAGGATAGTAAACCAATACAACATTAAATGGTCTAATGAGTAAGAAGTGCTATTTATATAGATAAAATTACTATAAAAATCAACATTAGTAACTATAAAATTACCTTAATACATCAATTTATATAAATAATTATTTTAAAACTAATACAGTGGTAAATATTATATCAGTTTTATGATGAGGAGAAAACATCACATCATGAGAGAAGAACTTAACTCAATTGATGTTTTTGTGAATATTTTATAATTAGAAGGCCCTGTGTGAGGTAGATTATTCGATTTTGGAATATTTCTAAAAATTGGAAATCAATGGCTAATTTATATAGTTTCAAATAAGATGAGCATTGTTATTGACAGAGAGGAGGAGACGTATTTCTTGGTTGGTAAATTGAGTTGTTGGACTGGGAGCACAATTTGTACTTCCAGGGGAAAAAGAAAAATTCATGTATAGAGAAAAAAAAATTAATTCTTATCACATCAACAAACCTAAATGCAATATACATATAAATGTTGTGAGATTCAATTTATTTTAAATTTGTAGATAGAGGTTAAGAGGATATCTTAACAATTACCAATAAATCCTAGCCAATTTTAAATTAAATATTAATTCTAACACCTTTCTTTAATGCTTACATCATGAAGAACAATATTGAAATCACATAAAAATATTTTTGGACATTGATATATGTCTAGTATGGCATTTATCCACATTTCTATCCACCATTTGAACTCTCATAGACTATGGTCCTCCTCAACCATTCATTTTGAGCTGCCACTTTATTCATTGAAGATACAATCGCTTATGACCATCAATGAAACATTTTTAGTGCTTAACAATTCTTGACATACTTTGAAAGATAGTCTAGATGTTGAATCATTCTATTGACATACTTTTATGTTGAAAAATGAAGCAAGAAATTCTCAATTATTAAGTTGAGAAAAATCAAATTTCCACATCAGCGGACAACTTGGATGATGTTAACTTGTGTGGCATGTCTTGTGTAACCTAGTTTACTCAGTGAATTTGATTTGGAGTTAGAATTCAGTTCAACATGTGTGATTGCTAATTTGTAGCAATCAAGGTTAATTATCTCAAGTTGTTTTCAATTAAACTAGTTCCAACTTTTGGAGGAACTAGTGGAAGGCCAATTAAGCAGTGTGAATTCAGTCAAACTCAATGATCATCTAGTTAACTAATCAATCAACCCAAAATAGCTAGTGCATGCAGAGAATTCAAGTTCCTAATGTTTGGTGTAGATACCAAGGCAATGTAACATTAGTTGTAGACTAGTCTTGAGTGTACATGTGTTGCATGCAGTCGAATGACCAGCATAAAAAAATTGCGAAATCAATTTGAGGAATTCCCTAAATAATAGGAGCCTAATTCCTCAAGGAAAAGTGCAAGGAAATAGAAGCTCAAGCAAAGGCAAAATTTGACTAAGTCTCGGTCAGATCCTTTCAGTGAGCAGAGAGATACGTTATGCACTTGCAAGTTGTGCTCAGTTGAGAAAAGCAATTGTAATACATCTTTATTCTTCTTATTTAATGCAAGCAAGAATTGGGGTTTTTAGCAGTTTTCATTCTGAAGGAAAAATACGTGTTGCGTTTGTGAGATTTCTTATTGCATGTCATAATTTTTTGTTCTAGACTGTGAATTACTTTCCACAGAGCAGTAGAGTAGGTTTGTGCCTTATGACTTTGATTAAAAATTCATGAGAAGCTGCAAATCTACATCGTAATTTATACATGGTATAAGAGCAGGATTCACATTAGAGCAGGAATTTGAAGTTTTTCTTAGGAGGTTTGATTTTGGAGCTCAGTGCAGCAGGACTTCTTCAGAGCTGAGAAGATGGATTTCAATGGACTAAGGCTAGTGTATGCTTTGGAAGGCACCTCTAATTTTGTTGCATGGAAGGATTGCATGGAGACAATATTGGATGACAATGGATTACTAGAATAAATCAAATAAGATATTTCAAAACCACAAGTATCTGATGCCCATAATCTTGCTCAGTGGAAGAAAGATGTAGCCAAAGTGAGGAGAATAATCTTGGAAGGAGTATGGGATCACATTGTCTCAAATCTCCGTGAAAAATAAACTATGTTCGCAATGTGGAAAGCACTGATAGAATTGTTCAAGAATAATAGTGACCACACGAAGTTGGCACTCAAGGATAAACTTTGAAGTACCAAGATGTAGAAGAATGACACAATTATGCGGTAGCTGAGCAAGTTTACATGGTGTCATGATGAACTTGGCAGGATCGGTGTTAATTTCCCTGAAGAAGACTTGGTAATCCTAGCCCTTATGGTCCTTCCCAAGCGCGGGCATAGTTATCAAGATTCGATGAATGGGAGGGAGAAACTACCAAATTGGGAGCGCTTATGGTTTGATTTGGTAGAGGAGGAAATAAGGTGGAATACCAAAGATGGGACTTCATCCAAGGGCGAGGATGAAGAAAAATTTGCATTAGTTGGAAAGGCAAAGAAGGTAAAATGGAAGAAATCCCAATCCAAACCAGAATCTAGTCAAGGGGGAAAGAAGAAAGATTTGTCCAAAATTAAATGCTTCCATTGTCATGAATTTGGGCACTATGTCACGAAGTGTCCACACAAGAAGGAAAGAAAGAAGACCTCAGAAGGAGCAGCAGGTGAAACCTTGGCTTCACAGTTCGAGATTGAATTTACCTTCATTGCATGCATGGCCAGCATAGTTATGGGGAGAATTTGGTACTTGGACTCAGGTGCATCGTTCCACATGACAGGATGTAGAGACTTTTTCATTGACCTAGAGGAAAAAGACTTGCAGATGCATATTAAGATGGAGGATGATGGAAGGTATAGTGCGATTGGGATTAGTACAGTCACCTTTCAAAGGGAGTCAGGCTCCCACCTCAAGCTCAAGGATGTCATGTTATTTCAGAGCATAAAGAAAAATCTTGTCTTTGTTGCATTTTTGGAAGACCGTGGTTATGATGTGATCTTCAACAAAGGAAAGGCATTCCTGAGACACATAGCCATGGTACAGGTGAAGAAAATCAGGGTTCGTGTGAAGAACTTGTATAAGCTAGATGTGGAGGATTGTGTTGCATTAAGCACTAAGGCGGATAAGGTGTAGAGCAGCAATGTCGATGAAATTTGGCACAGAATACTTGGCCATTTGCATCATGGTGCCCTGAATATTATGTAGTAGATAACCACACAACTTCTCAAAGGAACATTTGAGCAGCAAGATGTATGCAAAGGGTGTACTTTGGGGAAGTACACAAAATCCATATTCCATGATCGGGACAGCAAAGCACATGCAGTCCTAAAAAGGATCCACTCTGATGTATGTGGACCTTTCTCGATAGCCTCCACTGCTAGGCACAAATTTTTTGTCATTTTTATTGATGACTTCTCATGGAAGTGTTGGATCTTCTTCATGTAGAAGAAAGATGACACATTCTCCAAGTTCGTAGAATTTAAGGCACTGATTGAGAAAGAAACTGGCAAGAAGGTGAAGGTTCTTAGGAGTGATAATGGAGATGAGTACGTGTCAAATGAATTTAAAAACTTTATGTGCAAAAGAAGGCATTCAATAAGAGTTGACAGCACCCCACAACCCACAACAGAATGGGGTGGCTGAGAGAAAGAACAATAGCATTGTGGGAGAAGTGATGGCGATGTTGCATGACAAAGGCATACCTCTGCACTTTTGGGTAACACAAAAGTTTATTTATAGAACCGAAGTCCTCATTGGATTCTGGGAATGATTACACCGGAGGAGGATTTCTCTGGGAGAAAGTAGGATGTATCGCCCTTCACGATCTTTGGAGCCTCTGTATACTTCCATGTCTCAAAAGAATCGAGGAAAAAGCTAGAGCCGATAGCAAAATTGGTGGTATTTGTGGGTTACACTGAAACTCTCCATAACGACAGTGTGTACTTCCCATCCCTCAGAATGACAGTTGTGTGAAGGGATGTAAAATTTGATGAGGAGAAAGTGATTCAGTGCTCTCTTGAGAGGGAAAATCAAATCCCACCAGAAGAGGAGCTTTTAGCTCCAAAGGAGGAACCTCAAGAAATTGTTGACTAGCCACAAATTGAGGAGTAGAGAGTGGAGACAGCCACTCAAGCAAAACCATCCAAAGCAGGCAAAAGAAGAGTCGGGGAAGATGAGAGACTTGTGCAGGATGTGAGGGATACGACTAGATATGTGTTATGCAGTCAACCAGCTAAGCCAACCTATGGTTAGGCCAACCAAATTATTTTCGAGGGTAGCTAAGCATGTTTTACGATACCTGAGAGGCACTACCCAGTTTGGACTATGGTATAGATGGATAGAGGGAGTGAAGATGTGTGGCTTCACAGATTTAGATTCGACAGGAAGTCCATGAGACCGAAAGAGACCAAAAGAGTATATCATGTGGAATTTTCATTGTTGGGTTTGCAATGGTTTCCCAGTACATTAAGAAGCAAATATCTATGGTGCTTAGCTCAGAAGAAGTAGAATACATGGCTTCAAGTCAAGTAGCATGTGAGGCCATCTGGATGAGAAAGATATTTGTTGGATTATTTGCTAAGATGATGGATCCAACTATGATCTACTGTGATAATCATATTGGTATCAAACTCTCTAAGAATCCTATTTTTCACGATCGATCCAAACATATAGATATCTAGTATCACCATTTACGGGACTGTGTGTAGAGACGGATAATGTTGTTACGGTACATTCTGATAGAGGAGAAAGATGCTGACATTTTGACAAAGATCTTGTCAAGAGGGAAGTTCGACTTCCATAGGCGTAGGATAGGGGTGGTTGATAATCCATTTCTTGTTGAGAGGGAATGTTGAAAAATGCAGCAACAAATTTTCAATTTGATTTTGCCTTGATTAAATTGAGAAAATTTGAATTTCCACATTAACAGACAACTTGGATGATGTTAACTTATGTGACATGGCTTATTGCACTCATTTACTCGTAAATTCGAGTTGGATGAGTTAGAGTTCAGTTCATCTTATGTGATTCCTAATTTGTAGCAATCAAGGTATGTTATCTCAAGTTAGTTTTTTTTTCTTTTTTATTTTCTTTTCTTTTTCTTTTCTTTTTTTCTTCTTCTTCTTCTTCTTCTTTTTTTTAAACTAGTTCCAACTTTTGGAGGAACTAGTGGAAGGTCAGTTAAGCAGTGGGACTTCAGTCAAACTCAGATCATCTAATTAACTGGTCAATCAACCCCAAATAGCTAGTGCATGCAGAGAATTCGAGATCTCTGGGTTTGGTGGAGATTCAAAGGCAGTGTAACACCAGTTGTAGACTAGTCCTGAGTGTACAGGTGATGCATGCAGTCAAATGATCATCTTAAAGGAATCACGCAATCAATTTGAGGAATTTCATAAATAATAAGGGCATAATTCCTCAAGGAACACTGCAAGGAAATAGGAGCTCAAATAAAGGAAATTTTTTACTAAGTTTGGGTCAGAGCCTTTCAATGAGCAGAGAGATAGGTTATGCACTTGCAAGTTGTACTCAGTTGAGAAAAGAAATTGTAATACATGTATATTCTTATAATTTAATGCAAGTAGGCATTAGGGTTCTTAGCAGTTTGCTTTCCCAGGGAAAAATACTTGTTGCATGTGTCTGATTTCTTATTGCATGTCTAAACTTTTTGTTCTATATTTTGAATTACTTTCGGCAGAGAAGTAGAGTAGGTTTGTGTCTTGTGATTTTTATTAAAACTTCATGAACAGTTGCAAATCTACATCGTAATTTCTACATTCCATCTATAAAAATATAGCAAATTAATATTTTTACAATTATATAGGATAGTGGTCTAGATATTGAATGTATCAAATTAGTTAATCATACAAATCGGCATTTTTCATGTACACAAGCTCATAAACACAAATATAATTGGTAATCATTGTTCTTGGAGCACCAAAGTACAATAGGAATTGTTATCTTATGACATGCTATACACATAATTAAAATAGTAATGTGTTCTTTTAGCACTGAAGAATGTCAAGAACCACCAACTTAAATAATTTTATTCTCATATATAATTGGTTATTCATCATACACGTTTACAAAGAAAAAATTATTATACAAATTGATCAAATGAACTGAACCTCTACCGGCTTAAAAGAATCTTGAGCATCATAGAAAGAAGAAGCACCTAGTTCTTTGATTGAATGCCATAATCCGAGACCAGGTATATGAATTATAGTGTTTATCAAATGAACCATGGTGAAGTAGGCATAATCCCCTTTGTAACTGCAACTAAACTGGCTGCAATGTGGTGAGGATTTTCTCTAAAAATATTCAAACGTACAACACAACATTCTTGAAATCTCTGTGATGGCAGTTGGATGATTGGGTGTTATGCCGCATTTACAATAAATAGAGAAATACTAAGAATGGTTAAGTAGGCATAATCCCCTTTGTAACTGCAACTAAACCCGTTGCAATGTGGTGAATATTTTCTCTAAAAATATTCAAACATACAACACAACATTCTTGAAATCTTTGTGATGGTTGTTGGATGATTGGGTGTTATGCCGCATATACAATAAATAGAGAAATACTAAGATATTAGAAGAGAATTGTTTGAAGCAACAGAGTCCTACGGGGATATGGAAGGAATAGTTGAATAACAGAATAATACACAGATTATCCCATTAGAGTCATCTCCTATTGATGCTTCAATCATGTCCACGGAAGCTAATGTTTGTATAGTGGATGTTTTATATCCCATGGAATTTTATGTTTGATGTGGCCAAATACAATGAAACACCCTACCTCTTGCTTCCACCATGGCACAATCTCACAAAGTCAAATACCGTGAATAGATCACATCAATTCTTATGCACACAATGGGATCTATAATTTTGAGGTCAATGGTAGCGAATGGAGATACTTGACGCAAGTTTTAAGAATTGTTTCTACCTCGATTCAAATGAGTCTATGTAGTTCAACACATCCATAACTCACAGATCCATGAAATTAAACACACAAGAACACATCGAAAATTTCACACATCTAATCTATAACAAATTAATATTACATATTTTTTTGGCCCTTCTGTAAGGCAGTTAAATATAAAGATGTATGCTCTTATACCAATTTGGAAAGATTCATGCAAAGAGAAAACAATTTCAATTATTATTACATCAACAAACCCAGATACAATACATTTCTATAAGTGTTGTCAAATCCAACTTATTCCAAACTTGGAGATAAAGGTTGAGAGAATGTCTCAACAAATTCCAACAAACCCTAACCAATTCTAAAGGAAGCATAATTCTAACATTCCCATTCACCTGGGTTCATTTTTAAGGGACATGTTCAACCCATTGTGATAATGCTTGAATAGTAGGCGACTCTTAGGATAGATTTCCACTCTAGTGGGGTCGGGATGCCTTGGTTGGTGTTAAGGCATAAATTATTGGTATATCTAGCTTGTGGGTTGTTAGATATACTTTTTGTGTCATGATGGTAGTCAAAATATTTGATCCTAGACCTTGCTTAGATTACTCCAACACCATGATCTAAAAAAAATATTGGATATACTTTTGGTATTATAGTAGAAATTAAAAATTTTGATCCTTGAACTTGTCTAAATTACTTTAAAACCATGGTTTAAAGAAATATCAAATAAATTACTTTTTTATTGCGCTAAGAGGTGTATTCTACAACCCAATATGAGGATGATGTGTTATTCCGTTCATGTTCAACATGGAGTTGACATGTCTCATTTTTAAAATAAAAACAAAATACTCTCTAAGTAAGAAAGAAAATTTAGAGCCCCAAGGGTTAGCTCAATGAGTCAAGTCGGGGCCTCACCACATGGGAGGTGACAGGATGAATTCCCAAAAGCTCTTGGGGTCAAGTCTTACAGTAGGCCGAGGGGCATCAACCCAGATTTTTCCGGTGGATGTAGCGCCACCCATTGACAGAAGGTTTTTCTAGTGGATGTAGCACCACCCGTTGACCGAAGGTGTCCGTGAACCACGCAGAAAAAAAATAAGATAAAATAAAATAAAATAAAAATTTAGCTATAATAAAAAATTTAAATGGATATACATATTTAGTTAGTTTTAACTAAAAAATATTATAAAACATCAATAACCTTATTCTTACTATATTACAACCGAGTCCAAAAGAGATATGGTAAAAATATTTCACTCTAATTCTCAGCCACAAATAAAATAATTTCAATGTCCATGTAAAGTAACATAATTTATATTAATTTTAAAAAAAGATAAATTAATTAAAAATAAAATAAAACATTATATTTTCATTTTTTATGTGTGAGGGAAGATGCATAGTTTTTTATACTTTGATAATAATAAATTTAAAAAAAAAAAATTACAAAATTGAGATAAATGCAAGAATAAATTTATTTCAATATAACTAGATAAATATTTTAAATATCCATAATAGTTAATTTATTTCAATACCAAACATGTATATATTTAGACCATGATAAAACAAGTTAATACAAAAAAAAGAGTTATTAAAAAAAATCTATGAAAGTATTAATCTAATAAGAGATGTAAAATTTATTTACTTTTTAATATAAAATTAATACGTAACATTTGCAGAATATTATTAATAATTAAAAAAATATAGGTAATAAATAAAATATTTCAAAATACAAATATTAAGTAAAATTAATATTAATAACAAAAAAGGATATTTTAAAATTATATTAATAACAAAAAAAACATTTAAATATAAACAATTGGTTTGTCTATAAAATATATAATATATATAATATTTATATATATATATATATATATATATATATATATATATATATATATATATATATATATATATATATATATATATATATATATTCATTTTAATCGCAATTCTAGCAAGGTGACAGAAGAATCAAATCTCTTGAGATGCAAAAAAAAAAATTCAAGCTTTTCACTCAGAAATAAGTTTGTACCTCAAGAAATTTCATCCTTCTTGTTGCTTACTAAATCTATGATTAAGATGTATGTATACTAGTGACACTTAATATATCATTTAATTTGTATAACTTTAAGTGTATTTAGTTAGCTTAGCACTTTATGTGAAGATATATGTATTCATTTTAATCACAAATCTAGCAAGGTCAAAGAGGAATCAAATCTCTTGAGATGCCATTTTTGTTCAAGTTTTTCACTCGAAAAGAATTTTTTACCTCAAGAAATTCGATCCCTCATACAAATTAAGACTACAACACACAACAGTGTCAAGAGAAGAGCAGATGAAAAACGAGCCATGATTAGATTGATATACTATGAGAAAATATGAATATGAATGTTGTGGAAATGAAGGGATACAACCAAGAATTTATACGGCAGGATCAGTGTAGCAATTATTTTGAATAGTCAATTTATTTCAAAATGGATGGCATGTCAACACCACTTTGTTGATGTCAATCCATTTTTAAATTGGATTGACACTCCTTTACTTTATGTGATTTGTATATTGTACTCCACTGATCTCTCCATTCTTTATTGGGGTAAGTTGCTATTGTACACCTCTTATGCCACTGATGTCTCCATTCTTCACTTATATTCTGCTCCACTGATCTCTCCATTTTTCACTTGTGGTTGTTGTAATTTTTCTTTGACTCTATTTATATTTGTTCTGAGCTTGTCTTTTATAGATTTCTCTTCAAAGGTTGCCACAACTCTTCATTTTCAAATTGTCTTCTTTGCTTTACTTCTTGCACTTCATATTCCTCATCTTCTTTCTACCATATTTCTTGATAGCAGAATCTGATCTCTTCTTGACTCCATTGCTAAAATATTATTTCAATGCTTTTTTCTTCATCTTCAGAAACATCCATCCTTACAGACTATTGACTGGGCTTCCTACATATATTTTTTTTAAATTCGTCTGTTTAGGAAAATGAATAGAACATCTTTCAAGGAGCATACAGAGTTCATTTAGCGTGAAATGACTTACGCCGAATTTAGGATGACAACCACTACGTGGTTGTTCAAGTTCCACACCAATCCAACAACTTTGAATTTTTAGAAAATTTTGAGCTCCAAATCACTCTTCCCCACTGTAAGATTTTGGACCCCCAAAAGCTCACTTTCATTTTTTCAGCAGTTGATGGTATAGTTCCCTCATCTTTCCTATCTCGATCCATTTGACCTTGGAACTTTTCAAGCTGATCTTGATCTGTTTGATGTACCAATTGGATTTGCTCAATGAACTTCTTGGCTTTTTCTATGTTGCTATGGCCATCAATAACAACATCCTTCCCAAGAATGAAATGCAATGACAATCTTCTGGTAAATCTTTACCAAGGATAAAATCCAAAAAGACTTTGGCAAATAATCCAAACAAGCTTCACATGGAAATACTTGTGTAAATGAGTGCTCAACACATTTGTAACATATTGAATGTGTTGCAACTACTCATCTCAAAGTTTAGGATGCTTACTAAAATATCCAAAAATGGAAATGCATCTTACAATATGGAATAAATTTGACTCCCAAATCCCCATACTAATTGACTCATCATGAAGCCAAAATAACATAACAATGCCGAAGGAAACATTGTTGCACATAAGTGATTTATTCACAAACATCATTTTTTACAAAATGCCCAATTGTGGGGACATGCAACAAGTGAAATACAAAATAAATACAATCTTTAATTAGACAAATAGTTCAACCATTTCTTACCCAACCATGCTAGAGAATTTTCTTTCTGCACTTCACTTCCTTCTGGAACTACTTCTGGAATGGTTATGGCGTGCCTTGCACATTCATAGATACCTTCTCCTTCTCAGGTGATTCCATTACCTATTTGTCCTTCTTTGGATGAAGATGTGGATTCAACTTCCAAAACTTTTCAATCCAATGCCCACTTATGTTGCAATGAGTGTAAAATTTTTGGGAGATTTTCTTGTCACAAATGTCTTTAAACTTGGATGAGAACTTCCCTTCTTGGTCTCAATTCCAATTGACATATTCATCTTCTTGACTAATGCTTTCCTTTTGTGGCACTTAGACACACAATGGTTATGTGCATGACAAAAAGTGCATGGAAAAACTTTCCACAACATGTTATTCAAATCATCATGTTATTTGTAATCATCAAAAGTTTTTGAATAATCAAGATGCTTATACCTCTTATGGTTGTCCTTTGGCTTATGAGCATGGTGATGAGAACTTGAATAGAGAGAAGAACTTGTCTTAGTCTCTTCTTCAACTTCTCATCTCTCTTTGGAGAAGTCTTGCATTTCATGTCCTCCTTTTTCTTTAGAAACAAGCTGGTACCAATTCTAGATGCAAATCCCAACACTTTTCCCCCTCATATCCTCTCTTATGACAAAAAGAAAAAGATACCCAAGAGCTACCGTTGGAAGACCATTCGTTCGAGGTCTCTCATTTGCGTCAATTGGATAGACAATGCCTTGATTGTTCACTCCAAGGCCTCCTCCCTTGTAACCATCTTGGACAAGAGTGTTGTTCATATGCCTTTGCTATGCTTCTCAAAGGTTGTAAAAGAACTTAATTCAAAGTTTTCATGTAAATAAATTGGATGTAAACCTTACCATTTTCCTCATCTTTTGACTAAGGGACAAAGATGCTCTTAAACTATTTCCTAATTCTTAAGGTGTCTTCTTGTACTCTTGGTCTTTCTTCTTTCAACTCCTTGGACTTTGGCATTGATAGAACCTAAACCTCAACATCATGTGGACAAAAGGTGCAGATTTGGCCATGTTCCTTCTCTGAGGGAATTTCTGCACTATCCTCTTGTGGGTACTCATCCAACAATTCCTCCTTCTTCTCTGCTCTAGATGAAGCGATGGAGGATGCTCCAAGGAAACCTCCTTGTGTCCCTAGTTCATAGGAGGCGTCCTCCATTTGATAAGAGCCATAGGTTGCATTCTTGCCATGTCCACAAGCTTTCTTAGTATTGGAGGGAGTCTCTGCTGCTTTGGTAGAACAACATTCATCAGTTTGTTCCTCCACAACATTTTGCAACATGAGGCACATCTTTGCTTCTCTTCCCCGGCATCTTCAAGTAGTCTTTTGAGCTTCATGTTCTCTTGTTGGACAAATTCAATAATTTCCTCCTAATCTTGGAGACTATCATGCTTTGAACTCATGCCCATGCTTACTGAAGCTTCAACTACAATTTGAGGTAGAATTCGTGGTGGAGATTGTGGAAATTTTTCTCTCTTGTCCAAACCTTCTCCTCTCTTGAGCTTCAAACTTGTAAGCTTCACATTCACTTACAAATAGTTAAATACTCCTTGCACAAAGAAAACCAAGAGCTATGATACCTAACTTGATCTAAATGGGAAAATTATTTTTGTTCTGCTAAATTTCTCTTCAAAATATGTGAAAGTGGTTAAGGATTCATGAGGTTAATTGCAAGTTTGAACATGAGTTTTTGAGTGTTTTTATGAAAAATCATGTACAAATTAACATAAATAAATGACTGAACAATAGCATATAACAAACACGAATATCACCAAAACAGTATCAAAACAACACATGATGAAGGAGTTCACCCCATCTGGGCTAGGTATCCTTGGTCCAGCTTCCAATGGCTTGGCACTCTCTATTATGCTCAAAAGTTTGAATACATCAATTTACAATACTCAAATAGCTCTGAAACCTATTCCAATGGCTCTAGAATACCCAAAAATGCCTGTCTAGCCTCTTTTTTCTCCTGATTTGGTCAAAAACTGAAGAAGTTAGGAGCTTTCTTAGCTCTTGCACTATTCACTCTACAAATTCCCCCAAATCTAGCACCAGTCCTACAAATCCGCCCCACATTTTGCTAACTAAGCGCCAAATTTGCGATATTCCAGGCGAATTTGTAAGTGCATTAATTCATCCAATAAGCCCTTAATTCCGAAAATTTGGGCCACATGGGGGGCCATGTGCCCGGGGCTAAGGCCAATAGCCCGCCCCTGCCGGCCGAGCCCCCACTCCGCTCCACTAGTGGTCTTTTTGGGTAGCACACACCCAAGGGCTGGCCCTTTGGCTTGCTCTTTCCTCGGATGGCGCACGACTTCCACTTTAAATATAAGTCGCATATCATATATAATAAGCAACAAACATATGGTGTATTGGCAACGACTTAGATTTGGAGTTTGGAGGTTGTGGGTTTGACCCCCACCTGCTGCTGTTCGGACCTTAACCTAATTTTTGGTTATCCTCGAGCTGCCACGTGGCAGCCCCTAGCTGGGGCATGTGGCAGCCTGCGGTTGGCCACCAACCAACCAATCAAAATCATCCAAAACTCCACCAATGAAATCATGCCTCTTGGAACCATCCAATTCGCCAGAGGTAAATAGTCACATACATAGTCACCCTGCCACATAAGCATGCCCAGTCAGTGCCACATCAGCAGTATGGACTGCTGACTGGGCATCCTGCATATTTTTTTTAAATTTGTATGTTTAGGAAAACGAATAGAACATGTTTTTGGGAGCATACGGAGTTTATTTCGCACGAAACGAGTTGCGTCAGATTCAAAATGACAAGCACTATGCGATCATTTAGGTTCCACACCAATCTGACAACTTTGTTTTTTTAGCAAATTTTGAGCTCCAGATCATCCACAAACCATTACTTCCTATGACAAACTCTTTCTGTCATTCTCAAACATAAATGTCTCAACCTCTAATACAAACAGGTCATCATCAACTTCAATCTTACTAACCAATCTTCTTTCTATATGACCCCGGGAAAAAATATAATTTTTAATATTTCCATATAACCCCAAAAAAATATAATTTTTAATATGTACCGAGACAATTTTCATACTTAACAAAACAAAACTTTATAAACCACAAACCTTTGCCAAATCCCTAAAACTCAAATAAATCTTTTTATTTTTTAATTCTCTTTTAATAATAAAAGAATCACTTTATAAAGATTTTCTTTATATATTTTTTTCATATCCTGCACTATTTTTAATATAAAAAACTTTTTTTTTAAATAATTTTAATACCATACAATACCCTTTCGAATAAAAAATTTGAAGTCCTTTCAAATAAAACTATGTAGAGTTGTCTTCACCCCTTAACATAAATCTTTAAACTAGTAGACATAATTTTAACCTTTATACCAACTTTCACCTTTCTTTTTAACAGCTCCAAAAATTAACCTTTGCGAATAATTTTTTATTTTCCAAACTAATCTATGGGAGACCCTTCTTCCAAACTAATAATCTATGAGAGACCCAGGATCAATCCTCGTAGGAGCCTCTATAACACTAGGAGTACATACTCGTAGGAGCCTCTATAACACTAGGAGTACATCCAACCACGTGCCAACTAATCTATGGGAGACCCAGGATCAATCCTCGTAGGAGCCTCTATAACACTAGGAGTACATCCAACCACGTGCCAAGACGGGATTGGGGAATCCACCCCTTTGGCTTCCACCACAGCAGGTTAATGTACTCAATGAGATTTGAACTTCGGTCTCCCAGGCTTCACCCAAGTAACTTACCATCAAACCACACATCACTGTATGATTTTTCCGAACATTATTACAAATGAACTTAAACAAACAATAGGAGCGGTTGCTATTCTATTGATCACAAAAATTTGACTTTATTAAAATGAATTTAATATAAAGTATTTATATTTTTTAGACAATTGGAAACTGTGGAGAATCAGGAACATGAAGCTACAAAAAACTTCCACAGAGGCTTGAAAACCAACAATTCAATTAAAATTTATTTTAATAGGCAAAGGTTCATTAAATTTAATCTTTCCAAATATAAATGAACTTGAACTTGAACTTTTAATATTGAATTGACTTAAGTCAACTCAATTCAATTACTCACTTCTAATAAGAGTGATTGTTTTTCTATTAATCACACATATTTAACTTTATTAGAATGAACTCAATATAAAGTATTTATACTTTTTAACTAACCACTTAACTAAAACTCACTTCAATATGCAAACATTCATTAAATTTAATATTTCTAAATATAAAATAAACTTGAACTTTTAATATTATAGTGGCTTAAATTAACTCAACACTTCTACTCACTTTATGCATCACATGTATACATGTATATAATTTCAATTGAGCTTGTGTTGAATATCAATTCTAAGATTTTTGATATCAAGGTAATTTCTCCAAATTATTATTATCATATATAAAAATATCAAAAATGATCTTTTTGAATTAATTATCATGACCTATATTATCATATACAAAAATCTCAGAAATGATCTTTTGGAATTAATTATCATGACTTTTATTTTGTTAAAGTAAAGTAAAATTCCTTAAAGATTTAAATTAATAAGAAAAGGGAGAGGGGACAAACAAATTCAAATTAATAATCATTTTTTCTATAATGGAAATGTAAATCAATCATACCATAAGAAAAATCGAATTTGAATTATATAAGAAGTTATTAATATAAAATATTGATACTATTAAAATATTATGATTTAAATTTTTATGATTTATTGAATTTAAATGTAAATAATTTGTTTAATAATATCAATCTAAATTATTGGTAAATATTTATAAGCCAACCATCAATCATAAATATCAAATACTTCATAATATATTTTTACATTGTAATATTAAAAAAATTAACTAAATTAGAAGTTTATTTTAAATTATCATTCTTATTACTAATAATGGAAAATTTTTAAATCTCTATTTTAAAATAAAAGTAATTAATTTAAAATATTTTTTTTAATATGGCTAGAAGATTGACAAATAGGTTAGTCTTTGTACTTAGCATCACTATCATTATAATCTCATACAACTATAATTACCTGGAGCTTTTACTTACTTTGCACTTCATGGAATTTTGCATGGTATGTTTGATTCATATTTTATCATAAAAAAATAATTACCCAACACGTCAATGGGTAACTGCCAGACCTAATTTAGGTAAGACCTAAAATCCCTAATTTAAGTAAAACTTAGAATCAATTTTAGTGGCTGTGACTATAACACCAAGAGACTATAACACCAAGAGTATATCCCACAACCTATAAGCCAGATATACTAATTTCATATGATTTTAGAACAAGATAATATACTCAATGTAATTTGAACCCCTGACCTGATAAGTTTTACCAAAAAAACTAGCAGCCTCACCACACAACGCTATATGGTTTGATATCATTTTTAATCACATAACTTGGCATCTGGCGAGGGCTCTCTCTGGATCGTGATTTATCATTGCGGTATCCCTATTTCCACACTGAACATAACATTGTTAATTGTGGTATTAATGAAGCATTCATAGAGATAAAGATAATTTATGCGTCGGCGTACCACTAAACAACTCAGTATTCTCTTTATTTTTTTTCAGAAGAAAAAAAGCGTAATATATTATATTGAGAAAATATAAGTATTGATTGTGTGATGCACACATCATGTAGCATTTTACAGATATTAGCATGTTACACATATATATGGCTATTGTGTCTGTAAACAAATATATCAGTCATTGCAATTGACAGTCAGATGTGAAATGTTCAAAAATAAGATAATTGTGTATGATGCAGACAAAAAGATCAAGAGGCAGATAGATTGTGCCATCAAATGGAGCCGTATATCATGTTCCACAGGGACATGATGTTGTCAATAATGAAGGATGGAGGCACATGTGTGTCTTTGAATATTATGGCATTCCGCCATTTCCATACCGACCATAGAAATAAGAGGATGAGGAAGTGCCTGTTTCCATTATGTCTGCTCCACCATATAAGAGCTGCACTAGTAGAATCAAAATCAGTCAGTATGAAATCAAAATTGATTGCCAGAACATACCAGATCCGAAGGGTGGTTGGACATTTGATGAACATATGGAGGTTGGTCTCTTCATCATTGCCACATATAGAGCATCTGTTGGGCCATGCCATGAACGTTTTCTGAGATTTTCCCATGATAGATTTTTGTTGTAGAAGACCAACCATGCAAAATGTGTAAATTTAGGTGGACATTTTGCCTTCCAGAAAATGTACGGGAAAGATGGGAGAGAATATGGAAATCTGTTTTTGATCAGATATGCATATATGTCTCTGACAGACACAAGTCTCTTAAAACAGCTGACGGTCCATTTTAGTTGATTGGAAATGCCATGTCGATGAATGTCGCTTCCAGTTAAGGTGTCAGTGAGTGATTCCCATATACCCGCCAGCATGTCCTGTAGATTGAGGTTGCTACTTTCCATCCAGATTGGGGTGGAACCTTGCCATTCCTTGATCAATTTGTCCCAAGTGAAAATGCCTTGATGCTGAAGCTGTGTGATGAGCACCCTTGGAATGTTAAGATCGGAATGTCCACAAACAATTGGATCGATGCCGATGAGGATATTACCACCTGTATGAAACTGCCATTTCAGACGTGACAGAAACAGTGTTTCAATCTTTTTCATGCTGCGCCATATAAGTGATCCCGCACTTATACCTATGTCCCTTTCCTGTACCAGTAATCGATATGTTTCCCCTTCATGTATCTATGTCGGATGATGTTGCTCCATGGCGAGCATCCATATATGCCTCTCCATAATGTGCGGCAGATCAGCGCGCAGCCAAAAAGTCTTAGATCCTTAATGCCCCATCCACCCTGCTGCTTTGGGATGGATATGTCCTTCATATTAGCAAGATGGATCTTGTGATGAGTGGATGATCCGCCCAGATGAAGCATGCCGATAATTGATTGAGACGAAGGATGATGTGTGTGGGAATGTAAAACAAATGCGCCCAGTAGACCGATAAATGAGTTAATACCGCCACAGTGAGTGTTACTCTGCCAGCCAGAGATAAAGCACGAAATTCCCGTGAGGATATTTTGTTGTAATATCGCAGAACGAGCCATTCCCAATCAGTGGCCGAGTAGTTGTGTGTTTTTAGCTGGAACCCAAGGTATGTAATGCCATTCCGTAAAGGTTGAGCCTGTACCCCAAACATATCAGCAATGCAGGAAATCAGGTCCGATATAGCACCATTATAATATAAGATTGATTTATGTCTGTTGATGATGAGGCCAGTGGCCTTTCGAAAATTGATGAGGATATCGAATAGGCATTGCCATGAGGCACGTTGAAGCATGGCGCACAGTAAAACATCATCTACAAATAAATTGTGTGATAAAGAAATATGTCTGATACAAATAGGAATACATCTTTGTTCAGCCACGGAGAGATGGATCAATTTGTTACCCCACTTTTCGATATTGCTTCGCTTAGGAGCACTGTGCAACAGAAAAGGGTGGAGGGATCAGTGGAATATGTCAATCAGAAAATCAAAGGAGCCTCAATCCGATTTAAAATTTGAATAATATCGGCAAAGTGGTTGCAGACATGCCTCCCATTTTGAAATAAACCCACTATTCAAAATAATTGTTGCAGTGTTCAAGCACTTATAAATACATTCATTCATCCCTTCATTTACACAAAACATTCATAATCATATTTGATCATACTATCATGGTTCGTTCCTCTTCTGCTCTCCTGCTTACACTGTTGTGTGTGGCTGCATTAATGTGTCTGAGTGCGGCACGGAAGGAGAGGTTCTTAAGGAGAGGAGGATATAATGGTCCAATTGTCACAGACCTCTTGATGAGTAAGGCGTTCCAAGTAGCTGCCGGGGAAGCATGGAAGAAGAGCTTCTTGGGGAATGATTTGTACCAAGAGAGAGGAGGATGGGTTTACGCGGATTCCAACAATCCCGACAGGATGGGTTTACGCGAATTCCAACAATCTCGACAATTCTCTGGTGGTTCAACTCGCAAGCTCACAACGTTCCGCGGAAGCAACTCAGAGTGAGTACTATATTATTTAGTGTATTTTTTAAACCACTTTTATCTCGCAAGCTCACAACATTCCGCGGAAGCAACTCAGAGTGAGTACTGTATTATTTAGTGTATTTTTTAAACCACTTTTATCTTGAGGATGAATCACATTAGCTAGATTTAAAAGTCTACCAAATAATATTATTTGATAAATTTTTCAACCACTTTTATATTAAAAATAAACCACATTAACTGGTTATAAAAGTCCACCAAATAATATTTATGTGAGTAATCCAAAAAACATACTTACTATATTATAGTTCACAAAACTTAAAATCTATATAATGTTAAAAAAAAATCAATACTTAAAATCTAACCTATATAATGTTTATATAAAATAAATAAAATATATATATATATATACACACGATAGTAAGTCCTAGTCTTCCTTTTTGTTTGTATATATACACGATATAATGAAATGTTTATATATACATGAATGTCTATTGTGAATTAAGCAGATTTTCCAATGCGAAATGATGTATACTATGAGTTGTAATTGCAGGCAGCGAAATAAAACTAGATAATCCTGAGAAAGACGGTGTGCCGACTGCAGAGGGAGGAATTACGTGGTGGTGGCAGAATTCCACACTCACCCATTCCCGGGACAAGAAAGGCCTGATTCAGATGATGTGAGAAAAGCATACGAGAGAGGGGTGCCAGCGATAGTGGTGTCATGTTCAGGAGTGTTCTACTATGGACCTCAGAGCCGTGCTTCCATGGATGGCACTGCTGGTTATCCTCAAACTTCCAGCGTGCAGTACAATGGACAGAAGGAAGTCAGATTCGGTGACAATACAGTCGATTCTGAAGGCCGCTGCAAACCATAAAAACCCAAATAAAATCATGTGTTTCTATCTATCTTGTATGTAGGTAACGTCTAGTTCTATTTCTAGTTTTCAGTTCTGGGTTTGATGGTGTGGTTGTGGTGTGAATTTCAGAAATAATAATACAGGAGAACATGAAGCCATGTGGGCTCTGTACTGTAAATACCAACTTCTGCTATGAATAAATAGAGTTTGCCATCCAAATTCGCATGTGAAAGTTACTCCGAGCTTCAAATATGGTCACCTGTATTATAAAATCCAATCTTTTCTGCATGAAACCGTGATCGCCCTAATATTTCCACGGACTATATTATCTAATTGATCTCCATGATAGTTTTCTATAATATCAATGTGATCTGCATGATAGTTGTAAGTACAGATGGCAAAACAATGGTAAGGTGACGTTGGGAATAACGGTCGTGATCGTAGAACAGTAACTTCAAATTGATATTTTGTTGCAGGTTTCTATTATCTTTTTATTTGCAAAAGAGAAAACACTAATTCTTCAGGTTTCCTATTATCTATCTTCCATTTCGCTCGTCTAAGTTGGTAAGGAATGGAAAATTCCATAATCCTTATCAGCATATCGAACAAAACTTTATCAGCATATCGAACAAAACTTTACCATGACATTAGGAGTCATTTTTCTTAAATATAAAAAATTACGTGAATTTATCAAATAAATACAATATTTATATTTTCCATAATGATACTGAACAAATACAATATTAAATCTTTTCGAATGAGTAAGATAATGATACTGAACAAATACAATATTAAATGGTTCTAATGAGTAAGAAGTGCTATTTGTAAAGATAAAATTACTATAAAAGTCAATACACTTTTAAATTATTTTAAAAGTAATACAGTGGTAAATATTATATCAATTTTATGATGATGAGAAAACATTACATCACGAGAGAAGAACTTAATTCAATGGTTGTTGAGTTCTGTCACATTCTAGTCTATGAAGTCTCGGAGGGTGAGAGTGAAGACATGGAAGAGGACCCAGAGAAGACTACGCAGGAAATAAAGAACAGCGACCGAAATGCAATAAGGACAGGAAGCAGAGAAGCGAAAGGAATCTGGGAGGAAGAAGAAGGAAGGTTGAGGACGGAAGCCGAGGGTGGAAGGGGCAGACGAAGGAGAGGGAGAGGTCGCCATGGCAGAGGTGGCCAGAGAAGACAGGGAATTGCAGAAGGTCGCAGCAGATGAGGACGCCGCTGCCGTGGAAGCACCGAGGAGGATGGGGAGACCGGGATGGGAGATGGAGGAAGACAGGGCAGGCAGACCATAGAGACAAGGGTCGGGACAGCAGAGAGAGAATACAATGAGAGGACCAACCCAAAAATTAAAAGAATAATAGAGCATTGGGAGGAAGAGACCATCCAGGCACAGTCAGAGGAAGAAATGGAGGATTGGATGAATCTCATGCCAGACCCAGGGCACACCCGAGGTAGAATGACTCTATATAAACAGTCGTTGCACCTGTATTGGGTCATGAAGAGACTCATGGCCAAAGCCATGGAACAGATAGTGGTGGAAATGGCCGAATTGTCGCAGGGAATTCCAAATTTGAAAAAAGAATTGAAGAATATTGTAATTACCCTGCTCATGCAAGACAAGAGGCTGGAGGACCTGCAGCAGCAGCTTGAGGCAAACGGCGTGGTGATCAAAAAAGAGAAGCAGCAGCAAGAGGCCGCTGGAGAACATTGAAGAAAGGCATGTTTCCTGATGTAGTTAGAAATTGCAAATCTCTGTTTTGTTTTTAGCTATGCATAGGGGTTATGTTTATATTTACTTGCAGATGTATGTCAGTAGTAACAGTTATAAGGCTAAGGTGTATAAAGCATGGAAAGACAGATTGAAAACCTTTTATTTTTGGTCAGCAGTCAAAAACTATAGGTGGTCAATAAACCCCGTTTCCCCGCGGGGCAGGTTGAGACCATCTTAGATCTGTAATGGTTTCTTTTTTATAATAGAAAATGGTACCTCCTCAGCTTACAAAAAAAAAAAAAAATCAATGGTTGTTTTTGTGAATATTTTATAATTAGAAGGGCATCGGTGAGGTCAATTATTCGATTTTGGAATATTTCTGAAAATTGGAAATCAATGGGTCATTAATATACTTTCAAATAAGATGAGCATTGTTATTTATAGAGAAGAGGAAATTTATTCCTTGGTTGGTACTTTGAGTTGTTGGGATTTGGGAGCAGGTATTTTGAGTTGGGATTTGGGAGTATAATTTGGGAATACTTTGAGCTGTTGGGATTTTGAGTTGGTGGGATTTGGGAGCAGGTACTTTGAGTTGGGATTTGGGAGTATAAATTGTTATTTTAGTTGAAAAAATTTAGTGAAAATCTTTTCAATTATTATCATATCAACAAACCTAAGTGTAATACACATATAAATGTTGTGAGATCTAATTTATTCCAAACTTGTAGACAGAGGTTGAGAGGATATCTTAATAATGTCTAACCAACCTCAACCAATTCCAAATTAGAGATTAATTCTAACGCCCTTCTTTAATGCTTACATCAGGAAGAACTATATTGAAATCACATAGAAATATTTTTGGACATCGATATATGTCTAGTATGGCCTTCATCGACATTCCTATCCACCTTTTGAACTCTCATAGACTATATTCCTCCTCAACCATTCATTGTGAGTTGCCACTTCATTCATTGAAGATACAATCACTTCTAAACATCAATGAAACATTTTTAGTGATTGACAATTCTTGACATACTTTGAAAGATAGTCTAGATGTTGAATCGTTCTATTGACATGCTTCCATGTTGAAAAATGCAGCAAGAAATTCTCAATTCAATTTTGCCTTGATTAAATTGAGAAAATTCAAGTTTCCACATCAGCAGACAACTTGGATGTTGTTAACTTGTGTGACATGGCTTGTGTAACCCAAATTCAGTTCAGCATGTGTGATTGCTAATTTGTAGCAATCAAGGTCAGTTGTCTTAGGTTGTTTTCAGTTAAACTAGTTCCAACTTTTGGAGGAACTAGTGGAAGGCCAATTAAGCAATGGGACTTCAGTCAAACTCAGTGATCATCCAGTTAACTAATAAATCAACCCAAAATAGTTAGTGTATGCATAGAATTTGAGTTCCTTATGCTTGATGTAGATTCCAAGGCAGTGTAACATCAGTTGTAGACTAGTCTTAAGTGTACAGGTGTTGCATGCAGTCGAATGATCAGCCTAAAAGAATTGTGCAATCAATTTGAAGAATTACCTAAATAATAGGAACCTAATTCCTCAAGGAATAGTGCAAGGAAATAGAAGCTCAAGCAAGGAAAAACTTGACTAAGCCTCAGTCAAATCCTTTCAGTGAACACAAAGATAGGTTATGCATTTGCAGGTTCTACTCAGTTGAGCAAGAAATTGTAATACATCTTTATTCATGCAAGCAAGAATTGGGGTTTTTAGCAGTTTTCTTTCCCCGGCAAAAATATTTGTTGCATGTGTGTGATTTCTTATTACATGTCTAATTTTTTTGTTCTAGACTGTGAATTACTTTCCATGGATCAGTAGAGTAGGTTTGTGTCTTGTGACTTTGATTAAAACTTCATGAGCAACTGAAAATATATATCGTAATTTATGAATGGTATCAAAGAAGGATTCACATTAGAGCAGGAATTTGAAGTTTTTCTTAGGAGGTTCGATTTTGGAGCTCAATGCAGCAAGACTTCTTCACAGCTGAGAAGATGGATTTAAACGAACTAAGGCTAGAGTATGTTTTGGAAGGCACCTCTAGTTTTGTTGCATGGAAGGATCGCATGGAGGCAGTATTGGATGACAATGGATTGCCAGAATACATCAAATAAGATATTGCAAAGCCACAAGCATTTGATGCCCTAATCTTGCTCAGTGGAAGAAATATGTAGCTAAAGTGAGGAGAATAATCTTGGAAGGAGTATGGGATCACATACTCTCAAATCTCCACGAAAAAGAAACTATGTTCGCAATGTGGAAAGCACTAACGTAATTGTTCAAGAACAATAGTGACCACAGGAAGTTGGCGCTCAAGGATAAACTTTGAAGTATCAATATGTAGAAGAATGACACGATTTTGCAGTACCTGAGAAAGTTTATACAGTGTCATGATGAACTTGGCGGGGTCGATGTTAATGTCCCTGAAGAAGACTTGGTAATCCTAGCCCTTCTGGGTCTTCCCAAGCGTTGGCATAACTATCAAAATTCAGTAAATGGGAGGGAGAAATATTGAATTGGGAGCGCTTATGGTTTGATTTGGTACAGGAGGAAATAAGGTGGAATACCATAGATGGGACTTCATCCAAGGCCGAAGATGAAGAAAAAATTGCATTAGCTAGAAACGCATAAAAGGGAAAATGGAAGAAATCCCAATCCAAACCAGAATCCAATCAAGGGGGAAAGAAGAAAGATTTGTCCAAAATTAAATGCTTCCATTGTCATGAATTCAAGTATTATGCCACAAAGTGTCCACACAAGAAGGCAAGAAAGAAGACCTCAGGAGGAGCAGCAAGTGAAGCCTTGGCTTCACAGTTCGAGCTTGACTTTACCCTCATTGCATGCATGGCCAACATAGTTATGGGGAGCATTTGGTACTTGGACTCAAGTGCATCGTTCCACATGACAAGGTGTAGAGACTTTTTCATTGACCTAGACGAAAAAGACTTGCAGATGCACATTGAGATGGAGGATGACAGAAGGTATAGCGTGACCGAGATTAGTACAGTCACATTTCAAAGGGAGTCAGGCTCACCCCTCGGGCTCAAGGATGTCATGTTCTTTCCAAGCATAAAGAAAAATCTTGTCTTTGTTGCAGTTTTGGAAGACCGTGTTTATGATGTGATCTTCAGCAAAGGAAAGGCATTCCTGAGACACATAGCCATAGGACAAGTGAAGCAAATTGGGGTTCTTGTGAAGAGCTTGTATAATCTAGATGTGGAGGATTGTGTTTCATTAAGCACTAAGGTGGATAAGGTGTAGCGCCGCAATGTCGGTGAACTTTGACACAAAAGACTTGGTCATTTGCATCATGGCGCCCTAAGTATTATGTAGCAGATAAACACACATCTTCACAAAGGAGCACTTGAGCAGCAAGATGTATGCATAGGATATACTTTGGGAAAGTACACAAAATGCATATTCCATGGTCGGGACAGCAAAGCACATGTAGTCCTAGAAAGGATCCACTCTGATGTATGTGGACCTTTCTCGACAACCTCCACTACAAGGCACAAAAATTTTATCATTTTTATTGATGACTTCTCATGGAAGTGTTGGATCTTCTTCATGCAGAAGAAACATGACACATTCTCCAAGTTCATATAATTTAAGGCAATGATTGAGAAATAAACTGGCAAGAAGGTGAAGGCTCTCAGGAGCGATAATTGAGGTGAGAACGTGTCGAATGAATTTTGAAAAAATTGTGTAAAAGAAGCCATTTGACGAGAATTGACAGCACCCCTGATCCAAATTTAAACAGGAACGCAATAAAATACAGAGATAACCATATACACAAAGATGCAGCGGAAATAATACTTCATTTCATTAATGGAAAATACTGACATATGCTTACAACCGGAAATAGAAATAAACCAGCTAGGACAATGGTAGCTTATCTCTGAGAAGAGATGTGTGACTACATGCCTCTGAACTGTGTTACAATGAGGCTCGAAGGCCTATTTATTGTTGAGAAACAATGGAAAAACCCTTCACATTCCAAAACCTAACCCTAGGAGATGAAACGCCAAACTGTGGGCCCCGTTTGGGGGTAAGTTGGTACATCAACTTCCTGGGGT
>APFE031575924.1:77119-126488 GCA_000404065.3 Pinus taeda | reverse complement strand
ATTATAACATTTTTTGATTTAGGTTCAACAAGTCTATATTCTTTGAAATCTTCAAAATATCCAACAAAATTACATTTTTCACAGGTTCTAAGGCTTTATGTTTCTCATCTAGAATATGGGTCCATGATTCACTTCCAAAAACACGAAAGTGACTTACATCTAGTTTAATTGAGCTTCATGCTTCTTCTGGAGTGATATTCTTCAAAGCCTTAGTAGGAGTGCAATTTACTATGTAATTTGAACAGTTAATTGCTTTTGCCCAAAATTTAAGACTAAGTCCTTTAGATTGAAGCTTATAATTAGCCATTACTTTTAAGGTGTGATTCTTCCTTTCAGCTACACCATTTTGTTGTGGAGTATATGGAACAGTATGCTGCAATTAAATTCCATGCTCAATGCAAAAGTTGATGAATTTGTTGTTAACATATTCTCCACCATTATCAGATATTAGCTTAAGAATTTGATGTTTAGATTGTTCCTCAACAAAGGCCTTAAAGGCCAATAACATGTTAAAAAATTCACTCTTGAGTTTTAAGAAGTATACCCAAGTGCGTTTGGAGAAATCATCAATGAAAGTTATGAAATATTTGTAGCCATAGAATGAAACAACTAGAAGTGGACCACATAAATCACTATGCACAAGCTATAAAGGGGTTGAGGCGTTCCAAGAGGAACGTTTTTCAAAACTATCCTGATGATGTTTCCTGAGTACACATTCGGAACAAACACCATCTCTACAAGATACCATAGGAAGGTCTGTCACCATATTTTCTTTACATAGATTTTGAAAGGAGCGATCGTTTAAGTGACAAAATCGCTCATGCCAAAGTTTGTGCATTTCATCATTATGAGCAACAAATACCAAGGGAAGAGTTGATGACCCAAAGTTGTTAAACTTATACAACCTTATAGAATCATCAGCAAAGCCAATAGCTAAGATTTGTCTAGGATCTCTTAGGTCCTTAATTACAACATCATGAGGTGAAAATTCAACGATTTTACCTTCACCTGAATGAGTTATCTGATATACAGATAGAAGGTTGCAAGATAAGGTAGGAACACATAATACATCATTAAATTGACCATTGTCTAGATGAATAGTTCCAGTCTCTACAACACTAAGAGATCTATCATCACCGACATATATATTTTTGGTGTTACAATCATTTAAAGAAGAAAATGTGGCTTTGTTTTTTTCCATGTAATAAGAAGCTCTAGTATCAATGAGACGCTCATGAGAATGAAGAAGAAGATACATTTAGTGCATAATTAGACCGAGATGTTTAACAACCACATGTAGGAAGTTTTTTGGTGTTACAATCATTTAAAGAAGAAAATGTGGCTTTGTTTTTTGCCATGTAATAAGAAGCTCTAGAATCAATGAGATACTCATGAGAATGAGAAGAAGAAGATACAATTAGTGCATAACCAAACCAAGATGTTTGACAACTACATGCAGGAAGTGTTATTCTTGAAGATGAAGTTGAAGTTGAAGAGTGCTCCAAATGGATGTTATGCGTATTCATTGTTGTTTCCAAAGCTTCCATCTTCTTAAAGCATTTGGATTCTAAGTGGCCATCACGATTACAAAAGTTCCAATGTCTATCAGTCTTCTTCCCTTTGTTTTTATTTGTTTTATCATTTTGAAACTTAAATTTCTTAGGACCCTTGTTTGGTTTAGGACCATTCTTTTTAGGATGTTGCTTCTTAGGATTCTTTGAATTTGGTTACTGTTGGGCTGCTAAGGATTTCTTAGAAGAGTTTCCAGTATTAAGAAGACCAAGATGTAAGAGTTTTTCTTGTTCCCTTATTAAAGAATCACAAAAGGCATCAAAAAAGGGGGACTTGTAGGCTTGTCCTTGAGACATAAAGGATTCTCTAGTAGAATGGAAGGTGGAAACAAACACAGAGTAGGTTGGTCCTAACTTGGTAAGAATGGAATAGATAAGGCTACCATCTTCTTTCTTAACCTTAACACCTTCCAAGAGAAGTCTAAGGGTCTTGAACTTGGATAAAAAATATTCAATGGAAGAAAAATTATTGGGGTCCAATTTAAGAAACTCATTTTCGAGATGATGGGCTCTAATTTCATTTTTAATTCCAAAAACTTTATTGAATTGTTTCATTGCTTCATCAGGGGTATCAAGTTCTGCGATATGGAATCTAAGATCTGGAGAAATAGACATCCCTATCAACCCACGTGCTTTATCTTTCTTATTTTCTCATTTGGCTACCTTATCTCCATATTTAGGTTTAGATTATTGGCTTGAGGCTATTCTATAAAGACCTTTACTTCGAAGTAAATCCACAATGTAGGATAACCATTGGAAGTAGCTGGTGTTGTCAAGAATAACTAGGCATGCACTTTCCATTTTTAAAGAAACTAAATTTTAAGATGTTGAAACTAAGTGTTCCAATGGAAAGATATCGAAAAAGTAGGCCGATTAAAAAAACGGCTCTAAAAACAGCTTCTAGATGAAAAAGTTGTGGCTTTTTGAAGAAAAGTTGTTGAAGATATTGACGAACTACTTGAATGTTGGGAAGTGAATGATAATGTTATATTTAAACCCCCCCTCCCTTCCAAACTTAATCTAATTAGCTCACTTTTTAAAAAAATATTTCATTATGCGACCGACTTTTATAAATAAGTGAAAGTCAATTTTTCAATGGCACTTTATGAACTACTCACTAAATTGTAACTTAAATAAAAGATAAAGTGACTTCGGAAATATAAGTGACTCACTTTTTATAATGGGTGAGAATACGTTTACATAAAGTAACTTTAAAACATAAGTTGCGTGTGCTTTTTGAAAAAGTAACTCAACAAAAAGAAAGACTTGAACCCAAGACCTCTATTCTCATAAAGTAACTTTGGACCAAGTGAGCTAGTATAAAAAATTAGTACTTTTTCGAAAGGAGGAAGGTTTTTTTTTTCACTAAAGCTTTAGAGTGCTTACTTACTTGAAAAACCTATTTTTTCCTACCAAAAAAAAAAAAAAAAACCACACAATCCAAAACAAACATGCAAAAGAAATCTAAGTCTTATGGCTTAAAGTTAGATTTGGCTAGAAACTAAATATTTTCCTCAATGTTTTTGATTTCCTGATATCACACTAAGGCGCAACGGAAAAGAGCATACACATCAGAAAAATCATTTCTTTTTGTTTTTGGTTTGTCCGGATCGCACAGAGTCACGGGGAAAAGAGCATACGCAGAAATGAAAGGTATAGATCCGCTAATAAAAAAATTACAAAGGACTATAAACTGAAATAAACATAGAGATAAATAACTGTAATTGCAAATAAAGACTATATACCTCTAGATCTTAAAAATGACATAGCTAGGGCTACCATAAACCTTTTCGCGTGAAATGAAAGGGGTTCCTCACTGGAACATATTCTCCTAATACAATAGAGCAATCTTTTTAGCCCAAAAGTGGTCAAAAATAGTAGATCTAGGAAACAACAGTCAGATGCAATTGTATTGGCTTCAAATTTGGATCACCAATGGATGCGGCCCTCGAATAGCTCTAATACCATGTAGGAATTTACAGAGTAAGTTCCTTAAATAGAACACCAAAGGACATCGCTCACAAGTAGATCACAAATCGGTACACCAATATTCTTAACGTGGTTAAAACCCTCAAAGAGGGAAACAGTGCACGGCCTTAGCCAACGCAGCCACTTCAGGCAATTTAATAATGTAAAAGAAAGAAAATTTACATAAGCTTATCTCATGAATGGTCACCTTACAAATGACCCTCCATGCTCTTTAAATATAGATCATGGACCAATCGAGTGTTAAGCCACGGATCAAGTGTCGATAATACCGAGGAGAGAATGAACCATCGGATCACTTCATGTCTAGAACATATCGTGACCGTCGGATTGTAAGTTACAAAAATACATAGTAAAGAAACACACTTTACCTAAATATACGCTAGACCAAGTTATAATTAATTATTTCCTATGTGTCGGAATATCCTAACAGAAAATCCCTTCATTGATTATACTTTTCCTCCTTGGATGCTCCCTCAAGGTTTTAATCATTCCATAGTCTCCCCTCTCTAGTGAAATCATCATGTGAAACCTACTTCTCCATCTCGTCGGCCTCCCTTTCCTACTAATCATAACTAAATGAAGGCCATAAGTCATTATGTAAATAATAAGGATAGTGGTGGAAGTGATATGTCATAGGTTGCCATCCATCAAAAGTTTATGAGCTTGGTTGTCAACATCTCTATATTTTGGTTGTAAGAGAAGATCTTGTGGAATATATTACATCCTTTTCTTACATCTTCTCGCATAGTCACCCATGTGTGGGCATCATATTTTCCCACCTCCCGCCTGCAACATCCTCCATGTTTTTGGGTTTGCATTCGCTTTGGGATTTCCTGTATGAGTAATCATATATGCAGGCATATTGACTTAATGATATGTTGGTTGTGCTGGCTTTATGATTACACCTAATAATAATTTTGTAATATGCATGTTAGGGTAGGATGCATTGCATGCCCATTTTTGCATTAGAATTAACATAATATGATATTTCTCATGGTAGATAGGTGCATATCTGTATCTTTTATTTTCTATTAATTTTATGGCCTAACATATAGCATGTGTGATCATGAGACGTCGTGAAAGCATGTTGCCCCGTGTTTTTTTTAATCTATTATATGTGTAGGTGATAGATCTACGGTAACCAAGAGATTGTTAGAGTTCTCGTGACCTCTCGTTCAAGTAGTTTCGCCCACTTTTTCGAGAGATCACGTCTTAGTTGGAGCCAGATGTTACCCACCATTTTGTGGGTTATATCCCTAGGATAAAAAAAAAATCTCCAAGATGGTCCTCAATTGGCATCTAGCAGTCCCTTACATCCACCAATTACCTCGTAGAGCCATTTCTTAACCACTTGAGCCATCCATGTGGTCCCTCGCCCATCTTCTAGGATTGTATGTTTGAAGGTGGGCCTCCCGAACCTAAAGGCATGCCTTGCCATTTGGAAATTGAGTGTTGTAATTTTCTTATCATGAACACTTCTGGGAATGGATTAATGGGGGGATTCGACAGAAAGAATGGGCTAGGTTTACGTTCCTTTCCCCCAAACCCCTTTTAGGTATTAACCTTGGATTCTAGTCACGTGGGATCTCTTTTACTAACCATTTGTCTCTAAGGATGGTATTTCATGAGAAAATAGGATTTCGGTTGTGAGGTCTTGCGCCCTTATCTGCTTATACTACCCTCTTTCCACTCATTATTACCCCATTCATCATTTCTCTCACCTGGGTCCACATTCCTCCACTCAATCCACATAGGAATAACTTTCCCCTTCCACTTGCCCACACATTGATTCATGGCCTAAAATGAAGCTCGGAGGTTGATGCAGCTAAAAAGAAAGATAAAAGCATATTTTTCCACATTCAACAAGAAAATGTACCACAAAATGAAAACGATGATCGGGACAAACACATTTAGCATGTGGGAAAATTCCAATACATGAGCTCTACCCCATCATCATGGCCATCACCCTGGTTTCTACAAGTTCTATGAACCTCCCTCATCATATAGGAACCCAATATCGTCTCAACTCCTAGTGGGTGATGAACCACCCTACCTTAAAAGGGGGTATTCACTACTATATCTTATCCATCATCCTCTTACCCCTTGAGCCTCGAGTAGTTAATCAAAGAAATTAATAAAAATTCAAAAATCATATAAAGAAGGGTGGAAAAATAAAGGTCGGTGGCACCTCATGGACCGTGATTGCCCCCACCTATATATTATAAACCCAAGTGTGAGCTTCCCTTTTATTAGCTACCCATGTACCGTAGCATGTGGTCGAAGGCTTCCCCTTCTCATCCCCTATTTCATTCACCTATCTATCACATTCCACCACCTTTGAAGTGTGTACCTTGAGTATATTATCCCTTTTAGAAGTGGAAACCGCCTAATAGGATTCTCAGTTAACCCCATTTGGATTTTAAGGGACATTGGCACATTATGAAGCCCATTATGGAAGGGCGGGACATTATGAAGTCTACACCTAAGGTCCATGATTGGTAAGCTCATTTACTTGATTTCTCTAATGACTTGTTGTACTGGAAGGCTAGGGGATGCATTAGATCTTATGCAGGATTGCATATGGTCTCCACCTTGGGTTTGGTCTCCCTATGTGGGGTCCTAATCCTCCATAGGGCTACATTGGCACATGTAGGGTGTGCACTGAGAGCCATGGGCCTCCACAGTAGCAAATAGCACTCCATGGATCCCCACAACCATTCAAATATTGCTCGTGGTTCACTTATTGGACGAGGAAGATGGACCTTATCCATCATGCCCAGTTGGCCCCATATTTGCACTATGCTCTTGGAAGATGATCCAAGACATACATAATGATATAGCATCACCTACACCATCATCTTAGCCCTTGCAGGTAATCTACAAGCATCTTCGATTTGTTTTCATACCCATGGGGATATTTGTGTGCCCCGCATGTCATTTGGAGCACCGTAGGTTATTACAAGGGGCCAACCCCTTGTTCATTGGTTTTGAGGTTCATATTCTTCATTGTGGCACCAATGGACCTCATTAGACCTCTTAGAGGGCCCTACGACATGCATAGATTATTATTTGACCTCTTGAGAGGCTTATTCTTTCACTTATGAACTAGTTTGGTGGGTTTGTCACCAAAAGTTGAACTATTACAACATTATTTTATTTTGAGGGCTTATGTAGGCTAAGGAGGCTAATTTGAACTCCTAATTTGTGTATAAATACAAGTGATATGAGTTCATTTTCTCATCATCACTTTGGATTGGATCTCTTTTCTCTCTTGAGAATTTCACATTTTTTCTTAGTGGATGAATTGGAAATTTATGGATGACTTTTGATGTATGGGTATTGGTCTATCTTATCTTGGAGCTTCTCTTTTGTCAATTATGGATGGTTGGATATATTATGTTACATGTAAGTACATGCTTTTAAATGTTATTCTTGTTTTACTTTGTCATATGCATTAGACTAGGATTTTCGCTATTTTTAGGGCTAATTGTTGTATGCATTCACTGCTTTAAATTGTGGAATTTTGTCTTTATTATAGCATCTCTCAATGAATGGGTTATGCAATGTGAACTAAATCTCCTAGGGGTAATTCTATCAACGAAATGACCTTGATAAGCCATATCCTTTGTACATCGAAGTATAAAAGTTGCAAGATTGTTTCTCTTTGACCTAGAGGGCTAGCAATGTGGTCTTGAGGCCTCCTTAACTAGGATTCAAAGATCCTCCTTCATATTCATCATAGAATCCATTCTCTCAAGACTAAGGCACTAATCTACCAAGAGATGGTCACCTAAAATCATATATTTTCACCTTTTCTCAAGTCTAGCTAAGTTAGGTCACCCAGGGTATCATTTTCTAGATAAACTACCCATCCAAAAATTTTGATCTCTTAGGCTCTGTTGCGGTGGTCTTCCCTCAAGACCTCCTCTGAATTTGAGGCATTTTAGACAATGGAGTTGTGAGAAAGTCCAAGCCCTAGATTCAATATCAAACTTTTCCCTAGCATCCCCAAAGACTAGTATCTTATTGGATCAATTCAAACCTTTAAGTGGATATTCTTTATTTGATCCATTTCCATACATTTTCTAGGTTAGGGACAATCATTGGTTGTTGTACGCTTCTCCCCTGCCCTAGAGTCCACTTGGTCCCGTGTGGTCTCATTCCTTTGAAAAGACAATTCTTCAAGAATCACCTAGGATACCAATTTCAATAAGGATTTAGGGATTGGGAAATTCCTTCACATGTCATATCCTATAAACCTCACCCTTAAATCCCCCCTACCTTTCCCTAGAAGACATTGTACCTTTCTTAGAAAGCAAACAAGCTTTATACTCCTAACTCTTCTGGGAAAGGGATTGTATGGGTCACTCCACATCCTTTCATTGACTTATACTTCATCGTCGACTCCATAATATACAAGGTCTCCTCCCATCGATGAAAGTTTGTAAATAGAAGGGAGCCTTAGCTGAGGTGACAGTGGGATAAGTATCCATTTGTTGCCCTTGGCCTAACATTTTCCCTTTAGGGATCCCCTTAGGTCCCCTACTAGTTTGAGCAGCAACAAAACCTTAATAACATACATCAATAACATAAAGTTAGATTTTCTTACATCCATAGCCAGATTTTGGGATTAATTGTGAGCACCAGCAGAGAAGTCGATGAGGACGAACTCATATTGAAGTTCCATGTCATTCAGACAGTAGAGCAGCATGGTGGTGTGAATGGAGAGTCGATTAGTTCTCTATTAGACTCATGATGATGCAGTGAACGAGCAAACATGTGAATCAGGTGGGTTTGACAAAAGTATAGCACCATTGGATTTCTCCCAATTAATTACGGTGACAAAAGTATATCACCGTCCAAATTCTCAAAATTAATTATGGTATTGAACCGAATCGATGAATTTATTTATTTTATTTTTTGCCAATATGAGCAAACTTGATAACTATAGTTTAAACTATGCCATTAAATTTTTTAATTTATTATTAAAAAATAGCATACAATATGAGAGTTTACAATCGATTTCAACCATTTATTAGCACTAACAATATTCTATCAAACTAAAATCAATACAATACAGCTGTTTTTTTTCCAGAACAAAATTAAAAGCCGGAAGGGTTATTCTGAAAATTTAATTTATTTTTTATATTTATGAAAAATACTTCGAATCTCATGGTAAAGTTTTGATGGATCTTCCAATAGAAATTATTGAAATTTTTCTTCCCCTACCGAACTTAGATGGCGAAATGAAACATAGATAAGTGACTAACACAACCACATTAAAAGTATTAATGTGATTCATATATGCCAAAACTTCCATTGTATCTACCATTAATAAATACACCATTTTTATCTACCAAATTAGCATTAATGCAATAAAATATTATTATTATTCAATTATATTTAATATTAAATGTTATTTGTTATTATTTCATTTGAAATTATCTAATATAAATATGAAACCTTAGATTAATAAACTCTAGAGATTGATATTATAAACTCAAGAGAATAATAAACCCAAGGGATTAATACTAAAACCCCAAAGGACTATAAACCTAAGGGCATAATATTAACCCAAGGGATTATTACTAAAAACCCTAAGGTTTATATTCCCTTGGGTTTATAGTATTAATCTCTTAGGTTTATTATTCCCTTGAGTGTATAGTATCAATCCCTTCGGTATATTAATCTAAATGTTCAATTTCCTAGGGTAAAATATTATTCATAGGTTTATAATATTAATCCCTTTGGTTCAATATAAATCATAGTCAACCAAGAGTTTATATACGTTAAATTTATAATATTAGTCCCTTGGGTTTAATAATATTAGTCTCTTCAGCTTATATAAGTGACTAACTTTTCAAAATATCATTTTGACTAACTGTTTACAATCGTAATCGTTTTTTTTTTTCACAGAAACAACTATCGATTATATTAGCTAAGTGATCTAAATACCAGATTTCAGATTACAATGAGAGGGAGCATAGCCCAAATAGTTTCGACAACAAGTACTATGGGGCTTGTGTTCAACTTCCCACTCTTTTTGGTTACAGCTATGGAATCGATTTCGGTGATTTGCCCAAGCTTATAAATACAAACGAACTGTTTCAATAGCAAGCAATAAAACATATCAACTGACTGATTATGGAATTGGATCCCATGTTTCATCCCCGTCTCTTATCATTGCCCTAGCAGAGAGAAAAGCAGCTTTATTAGCTTCAAGATCTGCTTCTTTGTTGTTATCTCTTAGAACGTGGAAGTATTTCAGATTTTGGAACAACTTCCCCAAACTTCTAATTCTAGATATCAGTATTGCGAATCTTAAGTCCCGAGGAGATGAGTTGGTCATCATGATTTTTATTATCACTTGAGAATCTCCAAAAATGTTTGCCTCCTTGATTTCCAATTTCAAGAGCAACTTAAGACCTTGGAAGAGGGCCAATGCCTCAGCTTGAATGCTGGAGTTGATCCCCAGACCCCAAGCAAAGTTGTGGGTCGATATGCCTTCAATGTTTTTTACAGTTCCTCCTGCCCCAACCTTGCCCGAATTTCCCTTCGCTGCCCCGTCAAAGAAGAGTGAGTGTACCTTTTGATTGGAGATCCAGTCTTGGAAGTCTTCATTATTTTTCCCCCTTATTTGCCATTCTTTAGGAGAGATATTTCTGATGGCTTGATGAAATTGCAAATTTAAGGGGGCCCCCCAAACAGTATGTAACTGATTTAGATTTGAAGCATCTTTTTAATCTCCCAAGCATTCTTTTAACTGAATATTTATCTTAGCTGCTACCACCTTGACATCATGCTGAGTGTTTCTAAAAATTATGTTGTTTCGCTCTAGCCAGATCTACCAGCAGAAAATTTTAGGAAGGGAAGACCAAGCTGCTTTAATCACTTTGTTTTTGGGAGGAGGACCGAGGTAGTTGTTCTGCCAATTAGCAAAAAGATCAGTTATGGAGATGGGAAGAACAAAATTGGGGTTCCAAGAATGCATCAACTCACTCCAAACCTGCACAGTGAAATTACAGTTTAACATGAGATGCGTGGCACATTCCACATTCTCTCTACACAGGGAACACCTGGATGGGCCATGGAATCCACGTCTCTGCAATTTGTCATTAGTAAGGATTTTCCTGTGGCATAGGAGCCAACAGAACATGTCGATTTTGGGCAGAGAGGGAATGCGCCAGATCGCCTTCCACGGAGCAGGGTCAGGAGGGACATTCGGTCTCAAGGCAAGCTTAGCGTAGCCTTGAGATACTGTGTAGCCTGCAGACAGAGAACCCCAGCCATGTGAGTCTCTTCTGCCAATATGCGAGGGAGCAATTCCATTCAGCATAGCCCGAAGGTAGTTGCATTCTTGAAGAAGGTTCGGAGGCAAATCAGTGAAACTCCATCCTGCCCAACGTATCCCAGCCCACGCGGATATATCCCACAGCGTGGATTTTCCTGAAGCTGTCAACCAGTCACGCATCGCCTTCACAGAGGGGCAGTCACTAATCGGGTCTTGATCCATGATGCGATCAGCCCAAATATTGATTTTCTTCCCATTTCCAGGGATCCAGTAAGCATTGGAGCGGATCAGGGGGGTGGATTTGGAGCAGAGTCTTACAAAAGGAGAGATGCCTTGGGGGAGAGGCCCATCCAGGCATCTAACTCTCTCGCCTTTGAAATACTTCTTCCATAGAGCTAACTAGGCCCAGCCAGGCTTGGGCACAATAATTTTCCAGAGAAGCTTAGCTCCCATGGCAATGTTCTGAAGGGAAAGGCTCTTGAAATTTAGTCCTCCCTCCATTTTGGGCTTGGAGACAGTCTCCCAATTAACAAGAGGGATTTTCCTCTCATTTTGTTTGCCTCCCTTCCAAAAGAAAATGTGTATGGGCTGGTCCATTTTCTGAAGAATGCCCAGAGGAGCAAAGAGTACTGAGAACTAAAATAAGGGGAGACTGTAGAGCACAACTTTGATGAGGACTGACTTGCCCACAATGTTAAGCCAATTGAATCCCCAAACCTGGAGTTTGTTCTTGAATTTTTCCACTTGAGGGAGCCAATCCTTGCTATAGGCCTGCTTGAGGAAGATAGGGAGCCCAAGATATTTAAACGAGGTCCAAGCTGATGAGGCTGCGAATCCAAAGCATCTGGCAATGGAACTAAGCAAGCTGGGCGTAATGTTCCAACAATAAATGTGGCACTTCCCCTTGTTGAGACTACTTCCCGACGCCAAACAAAACTCATCAAGAGCTTCTTTAAATCTGTTGGCCGAATGAATCGATGCAGCCCCCAGCAGCAGAGTGTCATCTACAAAAAGGGCATGATTGATGCTTTTGACTCCTCTTGCAATGCAAACCCCTGAGATCTCCTACTCTTGCATTTTTTTGTTTAGATGGAAACTGAAAATGGAGGCTTGAAGAACAAACAGAAGAGGAGACAGAGGACAACCCTGTCTTAGTTCTCTTGAGGCTTTGAAAAAGCCAGCAACTCTGCCATTAACTAGGGGAGCAATCCCTGGCTCCGAGATGCAGGCCCGAATCCAGTTTATAAAGTTCTCCCCAAACCCAAACTTTTGCAAAACATTCAAGAGAAAATTATGCCTAACACGATCAAAAGCATTTTCTAAGTCCAGTTTGATAGCCATACCTTTTTCCTTGCGCTGCTGGCTTGAAAGGATTGCCTCTTGAACTAAAGTGAAGTTGTCCACAAGCTGTCTACCATAAATGAAGCCCCCTTGATTCTCTGGAATGATTTTAGGGAGAAGATATTTCAGCCTGTTAGCTATTACTTTGGTGATCAGCTTGTAGCCAGTGTTGTAGAGAGAGATGGGACGAAATCTGTTGAAGGAGTTGGCGCCTTTCTCCTTGGGGATGAGTGCAAGGAATGCAGAATTAGTACTACCTCCTATTTTTTGACAGGCTTGGGATTTTTGAACCATTTTATAGAGATCTTTTTCCACAATGTGCTAGCAGGTTTGAAGAAATCTGGCGTAGAATCCATCCGAACCTGGGGCTTTATCCGAGTTCATGGCAAAGAGAGAATTCTTGACCTCAGCCTTGGTGACTTTAGCTTCTAGCTGGTTGTTCATCTCACAGTGATTGAATTGGGAACCCAGCCCAGAAGACAAGAGTTCTGATTCGGATTCACATCTTCACTGTACAAATTTTTAAAGTGGAGAAAAGTTGCTCGTTTGATGCTTGCAAAGTCCTTGTGGTTGGTAGTATCTTCCTTGATTTCAACAATGGAGTTGAAGCATTTTTTGGCTTGTGTTTGCTTGTGGAAGAAAGAAGAATTTCTATCTCCTGCTTTGAGCCAAAGGCAGCGAGATTTAATCCTCCAAAAGTCTTCTTCAGCCAGGGAGGCTTTATGAAAGTGCTGCTAGAGTTGGACCTCCTTATCAAGAATTTCTCTAGTTACATATGCCTCCTCTGAACACAAATGATGAGCATCCAGCTGATTTTGAAGATTTTTTCTTTCAGTTGCTGGATTAGGAAGGGTTTTGGCCCAAGACTTTAGAGCCGATTTCGTTCTTCTGAGATTTTCTTCCCACGCATAGAATGGTGATCCTTTGACTGGCTGAGACCAACTTTCCTTGACTATCTGCAAAAAGTTGGTTTCCTTTACCCAGAGGGGGCTAAATTTGAAGGGGATGGGGCTAAGATCGGGATGGGCTCGGAGTTCAAGCTTGATAGGATTGTGATCAGATATGCTGCAAGTAAGGATTTGCATACTAGCATCTAATCCAAGCAAAAGAAAGGAACTTTGGACAAAAAATCTATCTAGCCTTGCTGCAATGTGTCCAGGGCCTATTCTTTTATTTGACCAAGTATACTTACCAGAAGAGGGCTTGATGTCTAACAGGTCCCAGTCTTGCAGAAGGTCCTCTGCCCATTCCCTTGCCGGATCTCGCACAATGCAGCCTCCTCGCTTTTCTGAGGTGTGCAACATGAGATTTAGATGTTTACAATCGTAATCGTTAATCCGAACGTGGGCTTGCCATTATTCTATATATTATAGTGATTGTTATTTTTATTCACTTTTTTTTACTGGAAAAATTGTGTCTGGAATGGTTCATAAATATATATAATTTTATTTCAAATTGAACAAGACAACTTGTATACATTAAACCTCCCCACCTAACTATTAAACCAAATTCAATATAACATTTATAAACTCTATCTCTATCCATACTTCGACTAAAAACAAAATAAACAAAATAAAGCGGGAGATGTTCGGTGTAGAAATAAGGATACCTTCAGAATATGGGAAGGGCCCTCGCGTGGACGGATGCCATTTTCAATTTATGTGATGAAGTTCAGTATTCAATCCATCCCATTAAAATTAAAAATCAGTCTCAGTCCATCAAATTAATAGTTAATTTAATTTGTAAATTAAAATTAAAGATCAGTATCAGTCCACTAAATTATTAATCATTTTAAGCAATTATTTTCTCCATAATTGCAATATATCACAATCATAATCATTATAAAGTGGACCAAAGTGGGGGGGCATTTTTATTATATTAAACGAAGACTTTAGAATTCGATATTCGACCGCTTAAGTTATTGAACAATTGCTTAGAATGGGACTAAAATGTATCTTCAATATTTACAGCTTCCCTATGGTTTTTTATTTCGTTATTGAATTTTTATAATTCTTTTTCAACTGGGAAGCACTTATGTCATCTATAATAATTCATATAATTGGACTTGACATATTCCTTAATTGAAATATCTTTCTTTTCTTTAATATCAATTACAAAGTGTGTATTTTGGTCTCAATTTAGGATTTCATATAATTGGACTTGACATATTCCTTAATTGAAATATCTTTCTTTTCTTTAATATCAATTACAAAGTGTGTATTTTGGTCTCAATTTAGGATTTCGATTCATTCTTAGATTAAATATTTTATTAAATATCCATTAAAATTAAAAAATTAAAAAATAATTCATTACAGATTGAAAATTGAATTAAATATGCCAGCAGGAATTAAACTAATGAAATGGATTTATTTAACATATTTAAAATTAAATTAAAGGGGAGGGAAGCAAGGATTAAAAATTTAAAATTAAAAATTAAAATTAAAAAGGAAGCAGTTAAAAATTAAATGAAATAATTCATTTACATATCAAAAAGTAGATTAAAATATGAAAAGGATGACCAACCATATATAAAAGTAATTATGTATAAATTTTTATTAAATGAAATGAAATTAATTTAATCTATTTAAAATTGAATTAAAAAGAAGCCGGATTAAAATTAAAAAATTAAATGAAATAAATTAATTACAGATTGAAAAATAAGATAAATATGAAGGATATAAAAAATAATATATAAATATTATGTATAAATTTTTTAAGTAATAAGCAACAAAAGAGGTAAGATATAAGAATCCTATGTTTACATTTTTAGAACATGAATTTTTCATATTTATTAATGAGTGTTTTTTTAATAGTAGATTTACATTTAAGAAGAGAATGAGAAACATTATTTTGAGTATTTTAGATTTCTTTTTAATTTTAAAATTAGATGATACAAATTAAGGAAATAAATGATTATCAATGTGTAAAATCTTTGTTTAAAGATTATAAAAATATAGCATATTTTTATATCAAAAATAAAAATTAATATGTGTGTGCGGTGAAAAGAGAATATCTTTACTCCTTAGATCTGGGTGTTCGACGAGAGAATGACACGACCCTTCAGATAAAACGGTGGCGCTCCCCACTTGCCATGAGCCTCCCTCCAAGTGGCATCAATGTGTTTTAATCACATCACCAAGTGAATGATGGTATTGTACTCCTGCCCTCCTTTCTCGCCTGTCAAGCCTGGGTGTGTAACTCTCCACGCCATGTTCTCCCGAAAGTTTATTCTTCTGGTTATCTTGCTTAGGGCCTCCAACTCTCACTTTGCATCGGTTGACCTCTACTGCTTTGCCATGAATCGCGACAGAGGTTGGGGTCGTCGTCCCAACAGGGGAAGGGGTCGTGGATGTCCCTCCACCACCTTCGACAAGGCCTTCGTTGCAACTATGTTTGATTATGGGATTCTTGCCCACATTAGGCATCAGGTGTTGGATTTAGAGGAGGAAGAAACGAGTCATGGTTGGCCAACATTATGGGCTCTCCACAACATTGTTTCTCACCAGCTCAAATAGAGGAAGAAAGAGAAATCAAGAGCTACAGGGTGCATTGTTGATCTCTCTGCCTTCCACGGCCACTTTGCCTCCTCCCTCAAACATTTGGCTAGAGATTTGAAAATAGATTGTCCTCCAAACATGACATCTCCCTCTTCTCTTGTTGTCTCACCCTCGCACTCCCCTGTTGTGGGCTCGTCTTTGCCTCCCGCCACCCGAGCTCTGATGGCTCACACCCCTCCCCCATTCTCTGTTGCCCCTACTGCTGATGCTTCCCCCTCCTCACCTCCTCATCCTAACCCCTATGGGTGTTATATTCTCGAAGAAGTTCCAAGTGACTCAAGCGGCACATAGGCTCAAGGCAGTGCTCAGGTGCCTGGTGGCTCTAGCATGGCCTCAATTCAACACTAGTGTGGCCCCTCCACATCCAAGCATTAGCTTCCCGGATTCCATGGCGCACTTCAAGTCGATTTCTCTTGGCAGTTTGGTTCAGTTTGCAATCTATTGGCACATGGTCACTAGGCTCACTTTTTCAAATTTTGATTTTGTCAAATCCCTTCCAATTATAAATTGTCTCAAAGATTTTGGCTTTACAGGGGCAAAGAATTTTTGGGTTTTCTTTTTGGTTTCCTCGCTCAAAGGTAGAAGTTCTAGTTGGGTGAGAGGTTGTCTCCCATACTCTCAATATTATAAATTGTGTATTTTTGTCATGTTAATATAATGTAAATATACTTACTTAAAAGAATTACATCAAAAATAAAAAATGAAAATAATATAAATATATATGAAAAAATATTTAAAAAAATTAACTAAAATCTTTGAATATGTTCATTATATCTATGAATTAAGATTTTTTTAATATTTCATGAAACATGCATGTTATATTATTGGTTGATAAGTAAAGGCTTAAACTTTAAAGAAAATTATAAAATTTTAAATGATTTGTTAAAAAAAAAATGTTATTTTAAAACTTTTTTATAATGGTTATAAAATTAAAGATAAATTAATTAATTTGAAATGCCTCTTAAGTTAGGTAGTGAGATTATTTGGAGGGATTTAACTAATAATTTATAATAATAAAAAGTTTTAATATATATCATTCAATAACCAAAAAAATTCTCTAAACAATTATACATATATTATAATAATTTTATATTACGTTTAAATCAATGTATGTTTCGCTATTTTTTTTTTACTTAACAATCGATACCATTTTTATCAATATACAAACATTATTCTCATATATCTATATATATATATCAATTTAAAATCAAAATCATTTAGCAGTATTTTAATATGGAGTTTGTTTTTAGTGCGACCTTTTTGGACTTTCTGGTGTTGGTTAAGGTGAAACCTTATTGGTTTATAAGAAGAAGCCTCAGCGAAATCAAAATGAAAAAGACATTTTCGACGCGTTTCAAAAAAACTAGTTGGTTCATCGTCAGGACAAGTTGAACCACACTAGTTGGTTCGAAACGCGTCGACAAATGTCTTTTTCATGTGATTTACGCTGAAGCTCTTCTTATAAATATGACTGATCACAGAAGCCTCAATTCTACAATCTTGATTTGTGTTATTTAAACTAGTTTTTCTATATATGGATTCAATACCCTAGCAAACCCCTAGAACACTTCGATTGTACAAAGGTTACCTGTCAAACTTGTGATCTCAATAAATTCCTACCAGATTTTAGAAAAATTAAACCGAAAAACTTCCAAAAAATCGCACTAAAAACAACTCACTTTAACTTAACATCTGCGTACTTAAATATATCAATTTAAAGCCTAAATCAATTCATTTAACTCATTTAACTTTACTTGGAATTTCATAGTGGATCACAATAATGTTAGGACAACAAAGTTTGGAAGCATCGTTATGCAACACTATATATTCTTGTTGTTGTCAATTGATTGATGGTGTGTTGTTAAAAATCATAATATATAAATTAGGCAGGTATGAGGAATATTATATTAAAATGTTTGAATTTTTTTAATATTATTTAAATGAATAAATTTTAAAATTTTAATAAAATGAAATATTATATATATATATATATATATATATTTGATTAGAACCATATCATACACTATCACTTTGGTTTTGATTCTCATAAAGGGTTGAATAATTCGAAACTAAGTATAAGTTTTATAGTTGTTTTGATCATTTTAAAACTTGGTTATAACACTTTGGGTTGTTTTAATTCAAAATATACATGGGTGTTTTTTTTTATAATCAATGATATTTTGCTTAATAATTTTTTTTTAAATGTACTTAATTTGTGCATCTAATGTAATTTTGTTATTATTAAATAATAAAATTATAAAGGAATAAAATTAAAAATTATTTTTGGGAAATTATATAATTTAATTTAAATACTAAATTTTCACTTTAAAAAGCATTCATTTTAAACCAAAGATATGTATTTTATGTAATTTGTCATTAATTAAATAAAAAAATTAAATTTTTTTTTTTAATTATATAATTTGATTTAAATAGTAAATTTTCACATTAAAAAGTATTCATATTTAACCAAAAGAAATACATTTTATGAATAATATTTCCATTTCATTTAAACAAAAAAACAATTTATACCATCTTCAATTATTAACTTTTCCAAACCAAAATTTTACTCAAACAAAAGCACAATTAACTGGTGTACAATATGTCTTTTAAATAATATATACATTTTCATTCTCAATTTCGTGTAATAATATATAATTGCAAGTAAAAATATTTTAAAAATAGTTACATTAAATTTATTTATTTTTACCAATTTGAATTTTTCAATATTATTTCTACTAATTTGAATTTCTAAATATATAGAACAAGAAGGATTAGACAATTCATATTATTTTTGGGGGAAATTTTCGATATTAGTCTATAATATGTCTTTCTTTCTTTTGTAAGCTTCATAGGGCCTCTTCTTCCATTCATAATAAAGGTAGGTTACAATCATAAAAAATCATTCGGTGGCCTCAACCTGCCCATTGGGAAACCAGGTCTGTTGGCCACCAAAACACATTATAAGTCATCCAAAATCTCATAAGTTTAAGTCTATCAAACTTGGCTTTATAAGCCTGAGTGTTTAAGTACCAAGGGGCATCCACAACAAAATAACTGAAACAATACCTACTATTCGACATTTACACCATATATATAGATAATAATAAAAAGTCATCGAACATCCTAAACACTATTCATCTTTAGAGGACTCTATCGGAGCAAGGTCATTAGCACTAGAACCGGGTAACCATGATTGAAAGAGACACGGGAGTTGCTTCTCAATACGACCTAGGCGGATATTCTACTACTAGATCTAGAATTGGATCAGTTGCAATTCCTTTTAGATATCCTAGAGGCCAGGGTCTGACTTAGCTACGTTGGTTGACCCAGTCATAATGGTTTTAGCCATCAAATTCTTCATGAGCCAATACAAAAGAATTGTCTGCTTGTACTAGGTGGTACAACCATGAGTATGCCCTGGATTTGGAGTTAAGAGATGCCAGTTCATCACCTGAATTTCAATCTCCGCATGCTGGTTAAGCTCTGATTCCCAAGATGTGATCAGCTGACACACCTGAGCTAGAGTACCAACTGTATAAGCTTGCACTGCTTCATGTATGACCTGTGTATCTGACCTCCTGCCCCTTTTTCCGGAGGCATAGCAGAGGGGGAGTTTTTTTTCTTCATATTCTTACCGCGGCCACCATTTCCTAACGATTAGGCACCAGGGGTCAAATGAACCATCTTGCATGTTATAATTCAACTAAACACTAGACAAAACCACAGTAATGAGATGTCGAGGGCTTGTTCCAAAAGGTCGACTTGTAGCCACAGAACACACTCTGATCACTCAGACCTTAGACAATTACATTAAAGACAGGCAAGAGACATTGACTGTTAGGAGAGATCCAAGAACAAAAATTGAGAGGAAACCTTGTAGGCTTCCAACATCGAGGGATGTCACAGCTTATCACTACAGTCACAGAAGAACCATAACACAGAGCAAGACTAAATAATTAAAGTATTTGCATGAATTGAACAACAGAAACTAGTTCCTCGAGCTTCAAGATTATATATTTCACCACATAATCATCATAAATCAAATGCAAAGCGGAAGCTTTCAGAGCAAAAGTAAAAAAGCACCCAACCCTTACATAACCCTCCCTCTCCGCACACCAGTCAGTATCGAATTTGCAGGGAGACCAACCGCGAACACAAATACCCATTTTAGATAAAAGTATGCCAAAGAAGACAAAAATAGGCAAAGAAATAGCACACAGATAACAAACAGAGATGCCCAGAATTGTCTTGGTTTCCAAATTACGATCCCTAAACCACCCACCTTTCCCATTTCTGAAAAAAAGATCGCCATCACACACCGAGAAATTAACAACTACATAGACTTCCACGGAACCAAATAGTCATTTCTGGGTTGTCCATCATTCTTATTGCCAACAGCATGACAATCATCCCAACTTTCTTCCATTCGAATAGGCCATAGACTTTGAGGCAAAGGCATAGAGAAAGAGACATACCCACATACCAGTGCCATAAACCATAGGGTGGTAAGCCCGTATAGAACCCGATAACGACAACCTGAGCGGGGCGACCTTCTGACCTATGAGCGCCAAATACCTCCACTACGACCACCACTTTCAACCAAGGTAATTGCATTAAACAGGATTCCTTCCTCCACCATTTGGTGATTTACATCTACAGCACCCTATGTCGCATTAAACGCCATGCTCCCAAGTGTCGTTCTTCACCATCTACTACACACGCTTGGGACGAGAGGTGGTCGCTCTTCGGTTGATTTTCCCATCTTATCACTCATGTCGTAAATCCCAAGAGGGATATTGTGACGGTTCACATGCTGATCAAGGGCCTTGATAGATTTCCATTTCCTGCTCTTGAGGTTGGGGAGCATCTTGAGACAAAATTTGCAAAAGGGAAACCATCTCCTCTCGAATCTGAATATCCTGCCATTGATGATCTAAGGCCAAGACCATGTGCTGACAACCCTAATTTGCAAAATAATCCTCTGCTTTATTACCAGATCTTAGGACATGTGATGGGATAATATAGTCAAAGAAGGGAATTATTTCATTGATTTTCTGGATCAAGTGTGTCGTTTGCCAACTCTAACTTAACTTTTCCCATTCCATTCCCTGACTCAACTTCTTAATAACTTATATCACTAGGTTAGAGTCTCCTTCTACCATAAGCTTTCAGAACCCTTCCCTTCTTGCAATAATAAGCCCTTGTTTTACTGCATTAATTTTTTCTTCATTATTGCTGGTGAAGCCACAATATGCTACATAGTAGTGGAGAGCCCAACTCTGGGAATCTCTGAACATACCTCCAAAGGACGCATCTCCCAGATTTCCTTTTGAGGCTCCATCAAAGTTTAGCTTAATGAATCCTTTAGAGGGGGAACAAGCTTAGAAGAGGAAACTCTAGGAGAAACCAAGAGTTTCCAGGAAGATGGAGACAATATTTACGGGGAAAGATTCAACAGTGATGGCTTCATGAGGGTCTACCTACCAATCATCTGGATGTCGTTTCTCAACAAGTATAGTCTCTCTTATGTTTTTTACAATTCCTGTCCAGATCTCTATTTGAGGAAGTCTTTGTTCTTTAAATATTCTTTGATTTATTTCCTTCCATATTGCCCACAGGAGAAATCCCACTATTGAGGATCGGGCTAGAAAAAATGTTATTCCTCGAGAGTTCAATTGAGGCTTTGACACTAGTATGATCCCGATCCATATGCCCAATGTTCCTCCATAGTTGGTCTGCAACAGGGCATAAATTTAGGAGATGTTTCATATCCTCCACATTTTCTTTGTACATACTACAAAGAGACGGTCCTTGAGTCCCCTGTTTCTGAAGTTGATCCTCAGTAAGAATTCTTCTCCAATAGACCAACCACAAGAAGTTACCTTCGGCCAATATTTACCTGTCTGTATTTTCCTCCTTATTGGATTGAGATGATCCATTGGTTTGTTTGTGGCTAATCAGTAAGTGTCTTTGATTGTAAGCATTCCTCTAGTTGAGTATCCCCATCTAAGGATGTTTGGTCCTTCTAGACTTACGATCTTTTTGGAGTTGAGTTATTTTACCATCATGTCCCATTGATCTGATTCTGGTGGATTTTGTTGGTCACATTTTTCTTTCCATTGCCTCCATGTTGTGTTCGTATCCAGCTTCCAATTTTGTTCAACCAAAGTGCAATTTTGATTGTTAGTAAGAGTGAAAATGTCTGCAAGATCCTACTAGCTGAAGAGCTTTTCCCTCTACTGCCAACAATCCTGCCAGAAACATGCCTTCCGCCCACTTCTAATTTCGCAGAATATATGGGATCAGATCAAATCTTTGTTTGTCACTGCTAAATTCTAGATTGAAGATCCTGTCGGGGTAGTCCGGAGTCTTAAAATTTCTTTGGCTGAAGATGGCATTTGGTATTTAAGGGTCCATATTGTCTTCCACAAATCCATTCCTCCCTAAATCCATCTCCACCAAAGTTTTGCTCTCATTACCTGGTTAAGAATGTAAGGATCTCGTAACCGAAGACCCCCAGCTGTCTTAGGCTTTCTTATACATATTGTCGGTTGCATGTAGCAAAGAGTATAATGGAGTAATGGTTGTTATCATGCATGAGGTCATAGCATGCATTGTTGATATGGCCTTGCATTGATGATTGGACCCTAGTTAGAGTGATGTTTATGAGTTGATACATTTACTTGCGAATGTCAATCTGTTGTTATGATTATGTTATACATGTATCACACTGATTTGGTGATATTGCAGACAAGGTATCCTCCCCGAGCTATATTAAGTACATTGGTTTATTGTGATTTGGTTTATCTTACATATTATGCATTGCAGGAAGAGAAATATCAAATGGCTAGCAAGGTGATAGACTACACAGAATCTCCCTATGCATCAAATGAGCAGCGTGGTGTGGGGCATGCTTCTGATTTGGCCGATACATTGAGAAGCTTGAAGGAAGAGATAAGGAGTTGTAAGGAAGATAATGATTGAATCATACATGCACAAGAGAAGCAAGTAGAGTTCAATGCTATACTTCTTCAGAGTTTGTCAGAATTGCAGCAACAAGGTCCACTTCGGATCAACCATGCACATGAGGATGGGACTAATGGAGCATATGGCAATAGATCTCCTCATAGACACAGGTCAGATAGATTCGATACAGTAATAGATGGTAGGTTGTTGGACGCTCCAGAAAGGAGGGGCAGTGAGTACATGTATTATTCTAGTGCTGGCTCCGATAGAACTTGTGATCGTCATCGTTATCATCCTTATAAGAGGAATCATAGGGGATATTTACTGGATGAATTCAAGAAAGAAAAATCACCTACTTTTGATGGAGATGTGAAGAAGCCACAATATGCAGAGGCTTGGATACTTGGGATGAACAAATTCTTTGAGTTGCATGAGTACATAGATAACATGAAGGCTAGAATAACTATCTTCAGCTTGAAAGGTAAAGCAAACATCTGGTGGGAAGATGTTAAGCGAGTTAGAGACATCATAACAGATGACTTGAGTTGGCGGGAATTTAAGAGGCTTTTCAGGAAGAAGTACCTGTCAGAAAGGTACTACGATAGTAAGGCTAAATAATTCTATGAGTTAAAGATGGGATTAATGATAAACAAAGAGTACACGACCAAGTTTATGGAGCTATTGAGGTATGTATTGTATCTTACTGATTAGAAAGCTAAAGTTCAGAGATTTGTCAGTGGTTTGCCATTAGTATTTAGAGATCGGATTGAGTATGATGAGCCTCAATCACTTCAGAAATTTATTGGGAAACTGAACCATTGATATGAGCAATCAAAGTGTAAGAATGAATCTCAGCATGGATGGAAGGGAAAAGATAAAGGTAGAGGGAAATGGAAACCTAAGAGGACAAGGCCTCAACATGCAGATGGGAAAGAAAATGTGGCTCTGCAAAAGAGATTTAATGCAGCTAGATAGGGACATGGATCACAACAGCAACAACATAGAGGTGAGGACACTGGTCGGTTGGAGTGTTGGACATGTGGTGAGGAACACCTTAGGAGAGACTGTCTGTAACATCAGGGTGGAAAGCCTAAGATATACAATGCACAGGAGGCGCAAACTGTTAGGGATGTTGGTCAGAGTATTCCACATATCTATGCAACAGTGGACAACAGGCATGCAGAACATTAGGCATCTAACATTAAGATGGACGGTAAGCTTTGTGATCAAGTTATTTCTATTTTGATTGACCTTGGATCTAATTATAGCTATGTTAGTCCTAACTTGGTGGATAAGTGTGGTTTGAATAAGGAATTGCATGCAAAGTCTTCGTTAGTGCAGTTGGCTATAGGTACAAAGAAGCGAGTTCATCACTAGGTAAGAGCTTGCACATTTGATTTAAATGGTATGCCTACAACATCACATTTGAATGTGTTACGGTTGGGATCACACAGTATGTTGTTGGGCATGGATTGGTTGTATCTACATAGAACTAAGGTTGACTACTATGAAAAAGCTATTGAGTGTGTTGATGACAATGGAGAACCAAGAGTCTTGCAAGGTAAGAAGAAAGCCACATCAGTGAGGATGGTGACAGCTACGCAAGAAAAGCGTAGCTGCAGGAACGGGTGTATGTTATTTGCAGCACACATTTCTATAGATAAGGGTAAGGGGGTTGAGGATGCAGATGTGTTGAGCATGTACCCAGTTTTGCAATAGTTCAAAGATGTATTTCCTGGGGACATTACAGAGTTGCCACCTCACAAGGAGGTAGAATTTTCTATTGAGTTAGTGCCAAGGACAACTCCAACATCGAAAGCACCTTATAGGATGAGCACACCTTAGTTGTTTGATTTAAAATTGTAGTTGAAGGAAATGTTGGACAAGGGATACATTAGGCCAAGTATATCACCTTGGGGTGCACCGATCTTGTTTGTGAGGGAGAAATATGGTACTTTCATATTATGCATTGATTACAGGCAATTGAATAAAGTGACTATCAAGAACAAATATCCTTTATTGAGGATCGATGACTTGTTCGACCAGCTGAAGGGAGCAACAGTTCTCTCGAATATTGACTTGAGATCTAGATACCATCAGGTACACATCAAAGAGGAGGACATTTACAAGACTACGTTCAGGACCAGGTATGGGCATTATGAGTTTGTTTTTGTTCCATTTGGCTTAACTAATCCTCCAGCTACGTTCATGTGTTTGATGAATAGTGTGTTGCATCCATATTTTGATAAGTTTTTTATTGTGTTCATTGATGATATACTGGTATATTCTAAAAATGGGGAAGAGCATGCCGAGCATTTAGTAACAGTGTTGAGGTTGTTGAGGGAGCATCAGTTGTATGCTAAGCTCAGCAAGTGTAGTTTCTTTCAGACTGAGGTGCACTACTTGGGACATGTCGTCTCCAAGGAAGGCATTGTAGTAGATCCAGAGAAGATAAGGGCCATCATGGAGTGGGTAGCTCCTAAGAGTGTCGATGAGGTGAGATCTTTCATGGGTCTGGTAGGTTATTATAGGACGTTCATCAAGAACTTCTTGCAGATTGTTTATCCTATTACATCATTGCAAAGGAAAGGTAAGAAGTTTGAATGGACAGAGGAGTGCGAGGCTAGCTTTGAGAAACTTAAGCAGTTGTTGACACATGCACCAGTGTTACAAATTGCAAATCCAAACAAAGAGCTTATGGTATTCACTGATGCTTGCAAGAGAGGGCTTAGTGGGGTCCTTATGTAGGATGGACAGGTCGTATGTTATGAGTCTCAGAAACTAAACGAGCATAAGCAAAACTACCTGACACATGATCTTGAGTTAGCAACAGTTATACATGCACTAAAGATGTGGACGCATTATCTTCTTGGTAGGCAGTTTTTTCTTATGAGTGATCACATTAGATTGAGGTATTTGTTTGACCATCTGAATCTGAATGTCAGGTAGGCTAGATGGTTGGCCACGATCAGTGAGTTTGATTTCGAGATCAAGTACATCAAGGGTAAAGAGAATAGGGTTGTAGATGCTCCCGGTAGATGGATACAGGTACATCACTCGATAGCTATGAGCTCCTATGGGACAAATTTACAGGGTAGGATCTTATATGCAGGACAATAAGATGTCAGGTACATGGAGATTGTGCACAGGTTGTAACAAGGTGATAGTACAGGTACATGTATAGGTGTAGGTACATGTATATGTGACAATATAGGTATAGGTATAGGTATAGGTGTAGGTGCAGAGGACATGGACTATCATCTTACAGTAGATGGATTGGTCAAGTTCCAAGACAAGATATATGTACCAGATAACAATGAACTCAAGAAAGTAACACCACTCTATTTTGGCTAGTTACTTGGGTGGATGTGGGAGGAGTGTGTTACAAAGTGGTACAAGTACAAGTGCAGGTGTAGGTGCACAAGGCATGAACTATTGTCTTACAATAGATGGATTGGTCAAGTTCCGAGATAGGATATATGTACTGGATAATAGTGTGCTCAAGAAGGTAATATTGAGGGAATTTCATGCGAAACCATATTCAAGTAACAACCCTAGTGAAAATTTCATGTAATGAATGAGGCCTCTATTTTCTTCATTTTCCATTATTTTCCTTCATTTTCCTCCTCACATGCAACCTATGACCTTTCACCTCCTCACCCTTATCACTAGAAATGTGTACTACAAATAGCTTTCACCCTTTCCTGCAGCTATGCTTTGCTTGCATAACTATCACCATCCTAACTGATGTGGCTTTATTCTTACCTTCTAAGACTCTTGGTTCTCCATTGTCATCAACACACACAATAACTTTATCATAGCAGTCTACCTTGGTTCTATGTAGATAGAGTGGACTAGTTACTTCATACATGCTATATGATGTTTTGATATGTGCTTAGATATGATGACTAGTATATGTTTGATATATGTTTTAGTATATGATTTGGCATATTTTTTGGTATCTATATTTATCATGATGTTGTTATATGTACAACTATGTATGGATGTAAATACCGTAATGAGCTATGTTATAAAGCTCCACTATGTGGTATGGGTGTCATGTCATTATGGTTATGTTGTCATGTGGTTATGTTATCGTGATGTTATGATGTTATATGAGTTGGAACTCAACAGGATAATCATTGCAAATACCATAATGAGTTGTGTTATAAAGCTCCACTATGTAGTATGTTGTCATGTTGTCATGATGTTTTTCTCTTGAGCATATCTTTCATTGTAATTATTGCATTGAGTTGTGTTATCAAGATCCATGAGTAGTATGTCTTCTTTCATCAGGTTGTTGAGGTATATGTGTGATTGAACAGTGAGGACAGTGTCCCCCAAGGGGGAGGGTTCTGTAACAACCCTGGTGAAAATTCCATGTAAAATATATAATAACCACGGTTGATGGGACACGTATTCCAAGCTGAATGTTGGGCAGGAAATCCTAGTGTGTGTTCATTTGGTTGTTTATGGCTAAGGAAATGGCTAAGGCTTTGGAAAGGCATGAGGCATTTATTGGCATTTTATTTAAGAAAATAATGGAAAATAGGAGGAAAGGAGGTGAAAGGTCACATGTTGCTTGTGAGGAGGAAAATGAAGAAAATAGAGGCCTCATTGATAAAAATGCTTCTAAGGATCAGTTGGGAACGCTTGGTCAGTTTAGTTTTGGAGCTCTCTCATTATTCTCTCTCTCTCTCTTTCACTCTTGGACACTTAGAGTTTTCTTGGAGCAAGAAAGGCAAAGAAGGCAAGAGGAAGCAAAGATCAAGTAGGGAAAGACAGGATCAAGCAGCTACAATAGGCTTCATTGCAGGTATCGACTTGCAAGTGTATTTTCCTTGCTATATTTGGCATGCATGGGATTGCATGCGTTTTTTTTCTACCATGGAATGGGTTTTTCCAGGTGTGACAATATTTTCAGCCTGGCCTTTCCATTTCCTGATAGCTTTGATGAGATGGGTTCTCTCATTTGCTTTATGTGGGATGGCCAGATTGGATTTGAAGCTGAGTGGGGTGGATCTCTGAATTGACAAACACATGGTGTAGGGATCCTTGAATCTGATTGAGGATGCACAAAGCCACTAGCCTAGTAACCCCTGAACTAGACTGTGGGTTGTGGTAAAGGCAGATTATGTGCCTTGGTGGGCCTAGGAATCCTTGCAAGTGAATGGTGGGATATATGGTAAAGACAAGAGGTGGATTTTCTCTCCATTGGGCCTAGTGATTTCAAGATGGAATGCACGGTAAAGCCTGGAAAGTATGTCTCGGTGTAGGGCCTAGTGATCCCTGGATCAGACTATAGATGCACTATAAATCCTGAGAGACCAGGAGGCACCCAAATTCCTCATTGTGTAGATGGATAAATCCTATGGCATCCACATTGATTGGTGTTTTTGATGTGTTCTATGAGTCCTACATTCATGCTTGGAATATGGCACGAGGGTGATTGGCTGAAGAGAGACTTGGCTCAGCGAATCTATAGTCGAGTAGAACATGGTAGTCTCATCACCGGTTGGTTCATTACATTGATTAATGAGAAATTGATTCGATCGATTTTCATGTGTAAATGTACTGGTTTATATCTGGATTTTGATTATTGATATGTTTATTTTACTTTTGTTACTATTATTTCGGTTATATGAACATTTTATGACAACAACTATGTATGGCTTTCAGCATGTTTTTACTTGTAAATGAAAGGATAATGTGTCTATGACCTAATAGATGAATATGGAGCAAATGACATGACGGAACAATGGTTTATAGTGATTCTCAGATAAGTATGAGATCCCTACACTTAATTCTATTGTTTACACCTGTAGGTTGCATGTCAATGATATGTTTGACGAAATGTTTGTCATGGCTATTAGGGGTCTGGTAAAGGTCTTATTGAGCTTATTGATTTTGCGTCATTGTTTCCCTATACTTTTATTGATTTCAAGCTTTCATTCCATTCTAGGCAGTGGCCTAGGCTCTGGGCCTGAAAAAGTGGCTTAAATCCTGGGTTCCCTGGCACAAAACTAACAATTTTGGTCCACAATCGTTGGTGTATAGGCCTATGAGAGCAACTTTAGGTCTTTGGTTGCTCCCTTGCCCATAGCATGAGAGCGACTATGGCCTAAGAGGTCCAAAACAACAATGGGACCCAAAGACAGGTTATGTGAGTGGCTGACTTGTCTTCTGAGGGTTCTGTTGATGATGTTGGATGACTGTGTGTGACGTTCCATCGATTCCACTTCCTTAAGGTCACATAGGAGGTCGAATCTAATCATTGTAGCCTCTCGTCTCATGTTTTACCCTGGTTGGCTAGTTACTTGGGTGGATGTGGGAGGAGGGTGTTACAGAAGTCCCCATATTTTTAAAGCTCTTAATGTAAAGTTTAGGTCTTCCCCTATCACCATAAGTCTACTCTGAATATGCTTCCTATTCAAAAAAATTGTCCTAGTATTGCGTTCTAATTGAGTAAAGGTCCATATATATATATATATATATATATATATATATATTATATAGATATATAGATATATATATATATATATATATATATATATATATATATATATATATATATATATATATATTAGGACAAAGATTTATTTAATCATATCCAATGAATGAATAAGACTACCCCTAGACTTGTAGGGAAGGCTTAGGACTTAGATAGGTTAAATGAGCACCTTGGCCTTCTTGTTATATTCCCAACAGATCTGCCAATAACATCATTGTAATTAAATTCCCACTCAATCATAAATTTGGAGAGTTCCTAAATAACCTTTCCTCCATTTGTCATTGTCTCTTGAAGGAGGATAATAGAGGGTTTTAATGTCTTTATAAGCCTTCTATGACAATTTCTTCGAGGAATCGTCCAACCCTTATCAATTGAGGGTTAGGAATATCATTTAAGTTCCTCACAAAAGATATATGTTCTAAGACCCTAGTTAGAGATACATGTTTCCCATGTCTAATCTTTTATGATGCTTCTTTTTGTTCCAATGACATATAAGACTTCCTTCCTCTTTAGTTTTCCTTCCAGTTTTTCTCATCAAGGAACCCTAACCCCCCTGCTACCTTCCTTAGTGATCAGTTGCTCAAAAAATCAAAGTGTCAAAATTTTGTTAAACTTAGCTTCAGATCAAATATCTCGTCATTTTGATTCCAACGGTATGAACGACACTCAAATCTGAGCTCGTATGCAGAAGTTATAGCAAGTCAAAGTTCAGGTTTGACTTGCTCACATGGCAGGATCGGATGACATGGCAGGCTCCATTATCGAATTGGGAGGCACCAAGTGGTAGACCTCCATTGGTTACCACATTTCACAAAACCGCATATCGGCAAAGGAGGTGTTATAGAATTGGCCCCCGACAAGATAAGAGTTACGATGTGATAAATCACATATTGCACATCGCAACAGCGAAGTGGATCGGCGTTACAGAATGAGCCCCGATAAGTTTGGTAAGTGATTCGATATCGCAATCATAAATCACAACATGATGGACAAGTCTCACATATGTATAAGATCACTAGTTTTTTCCGCCGATTGCGATATCCCTGATGCGATACATTTATAGCTTACAGTTTAATGTCCCGTCGAGTCCACTAATATCATAATCACACATTTTCACCTTGTTCACAGACTATAAACCTGCAAAAATCCACCGATTGCGATGGAAATTCGGTGTTTATGGATTATGGCCTGCCACTCAGTAAATTTCTTGCTCAATTAGCATATTTTTGAAGCGAAATTGTGGGTTCCTGTCAGATGTGGAGCAATTTGTGGAAAAAATAGTGGGAGAACTAGGAGAAGTCATAACTTCTTGAGTTTTCCACCAAATTGGTTGCAAAAATAGGCTAGATAGCCATTTTTGAGTATTTTGAACTGATTTGAGTAGGCTCCAGAAGCATTTGAGCATTGTAAACACAAATTTTTACACTTTTGAGCATAATAGAGAGGCCCAAGCCATTGGAAGCTGGACCAAGTAGACATAGCCCAAGAGGGGTGAACTCCTTTATCATGTTCTTGTTGTAATGTGTTTTTGATGATGTTCTATATATTGTTCAATTTCTAGTTTATGTTAAATTGCTCATAAAATTAACATAAAAACTCTTCATTTTACTTGCAAAAAAATGATGCATCCTTAAGCATAATGAAAGCATTTTGTTTATAATCAGAGGAAGATCTTAGCACTGCAAACTAATATTCTAAATTAGATCAATTTGGTATCAGAGCACTAGGTTGTTTTCTTTGTGAAAGAAGGATTTAATTGTTTGTAAGTTTATGTCATGCTTACAAGGTTAAAACTCAAAAGAGGTGAAGGAAAGATGGTTGGAAGCCCTGAAGTTGGGTCAAGGGGAAGAAGAGAAAGGCTGCCACAATCTCCAACATCGCTTCAGCCTCAAGTTGTAGTTGAGACTCCAAAAATCATGTCTCATGAAGGAGAACCTACAAACATGACAAAATATGAGAAGACATTCAAAAAGGATTTCTTTGATATCACAGAGATGGTGAAGGTCCTCTATGAAGAGAGGAATAGCAGGTTGCAAGGAGAAAGCTCCAAACCTCCCAACAGAGATGGCTCTTCAGAAGGAGGTAATGGGAGTGGAGAAAAACCCCCACCCTCTCCACATCTTCTTCATATTCTTCTTCACAAACATCTTCACACTCTTCCACTAATACAACGCTTACTCATACTCATCATCATTCTTCAAAAGGAACTGGTAAATCAACTTTTTTAAAATGTGATGTTAAATTCGAGTTGCCTATGTATAAAGGTGAAGTGAATGCAAAGAAGCTTGATAACTGGATTCGTCAGTTGGAGGTCTATTGCAGGATTCAAAACCTTCAAGAGGATGACACAAAGATTCAGTTAGCTTCCTTGAGAATGGAGGGTGCAACACTTGTATGGTTTGAATCAAAGACCCAATAGGAGATTAAAAAAAGGGTAAGATCTCTATTTATTGGAATGATTTCATTGTTGCAATCAAAAGACAATTCTACCCTCTAGATTATATGTAGACAATGAATTGGCAGAACTTTAGACAATTTAAAGGTCAAAATGTGAAATATTACACCCAAGAATTCAGAAAAAGGTCTCTGATGTTAGCTGTAGATTTGCAGTCACAGGACAGCTTCCTGAAGTACAGTTGTATTGTTCAACAACCCCCCATTTATCAATTTAATGGTTAAAATTCTATTGATAAATGGGGATCCTTTATAAAAAATTCTCCAAAAATCTCAACACTTAAGCGCTTCCTTTTTAATTTATTAGAAATGAATTTCTAAATAAACATAGGTTATCAAGCCAAAATCCCTTTGTGACTAGCTATTCTCACTTTATCGCATATCGTTGGACCATGTGTGTCAAATGTTAATTAACAATCGGGATCTGCGAATTGCAATAAGAGGGACCACTGTAATAGACTTATGGTATCATTAAACGTTTCATTAAAACTAAGGATTAAAGTATTTCTTACAAAATAAAGTACCTATCGCAATCGCATAGCGGCATTCATAAAAGCACAAACAAGCAAAACCTTTAGAATATGTGATTTGTGATTTTGCGACATAACGAACCAAACACTCATCGCATCGCGGCGCTTACACAAGGGCCAATCTTGTGAACCATGAAAGGTTGTGAAATGCAATATGCCCCCGGGGCCGATGGAAGTATGCGATAATTATTATAACCTTGGTTAGGTCCGGTGCATAGTAAAAGGTCACTTTATGTGATAAGTATTCATTCGAGAAAAATGCACTCAAAACGATAAAAGGTACGTCACTCACGTCGCATCTCACAAAATTCTAAATAACTTCGAAATAAAGCATAACCGAAAGTGTGATATTGCGATAAGTACTTATCGCAATCGCATAATCAACATCATGCACTTCAAACTCATCAACTTGAAGTTTTTCTTACACATTTGTGATGCGATGGCTTAAATGAATAATAAAGGAAATAATAAAAGATCTTAGTGTGTATTTAATGAGTTTTAATGGCATTTATATTTAAAACAGCTCGACGTGATTTGATATCTTTCATCTGCATTTTCAAATAAAAGTTTCTTCCTTGCACCTTTCGGAATTAACTATATCATTGCATTTTCACTGTCATTTTCACTTTGTGTTTATCCGATAATATCCATTGCTCAATTTCAGGGAACCTCTGAAGGAAACAACATTTGAAAAAATGGCAAATAAAGGAAAAGTTATTACATCTGAGAAATCGAACATGATACCACTCTTCTCTAATACCACCTACAGCAAAGACAGAGGAACCACATCATGGGAAGCTATGTATAACCAATTGGAAGAAAAGAAATGTAGGCCACTGGATACAAAGGCAATGGTTGATGTCGAAGAATCATCTGACACTTCCTACATTGAGGCAACATGTTCATTTTTAAACAGAATAGCTGCAAGACCTAAGATATTACCATACACAGATATGGTAAAATGGGTGATTGATAATGTGAATATCTCAGACAGAACTTTTAGGAATGCAAGACATGAGGTCATGGGGTCTTTCACACTAGACAACTTGAGCCAAATGTACAATTTACCAGAGCCTCAAAAGCTTTATGACAAAGATTTCCTTGAGCATTTTTCCAAAGAGATCAAGGACCCATTAGACGTTACACAGACCTAGAGGTCAGGCTAAGGAAAATTCAAATGCGAGAAATCGATATGTACCCAATTGCATCCCTCTCTGCCCCCCACAAAATTTTGCAGCTGCGATGATGTGTAGATTATTTGGTAAAGCTGATAGTACCAAATTTTCTATAGAGTGGCTTCCATTAATTGATGCAGCGGTTAATGCAATGATTATGAATTGGAGTCATATTTTATGAGACAATTTAGCTATGGCTATTAGGGAATATAGGCAAAAGAGAAGTGTTTCCTCAAGAATTATTCCCCCTTTTTATATGAGCGCCTATGTAATGGATGCCATTCGTTTTGTTCTCAATTTCCAAACATGGGTTGGAAGTGGCTTGTACGAAATCCTCTCCACATCCATGTGTACCATAAAATATTGTGGGAATCCCAATTGAATTCCCATTTTTACAAAATCTGCCATGGTATTATGTTGCCTATCTATAAAACCATTTTTGATCAAATGGTGCCTAGGCTTTCTGAAGAAGCTAAGATAGACATCTTTCCAGTCGCAAGATGGTTCAGTGAAGAAACATTCACTTATATCAGAGCTTTTGGGAGCATTGGAACTCCACATGTCCTCCCATAATATGTTCCAGACAAGCTATTGGCAAGAGAGATAGCTTAGTAGACAGCAGGGGAGGGTTTAACCAAAGCCCTGAGGGAGCAAAAGAAAGCCATTTGGCCAACCTTCCCATTACAATGTGGTGCCTTCGCACTACATGACTATGGGAATGTAGAAAAAGAAGTACATAATATCATATCTCTAAAATTGGCCACAGTTCTAGGGTGACAGTATGACCCAAATCAAGTTGCTAAAGACTTCACCACCATGGTTAAAGTCAAACATTTTACTCATGAAGAGGATCCATTTGATGACCTCTTTCAAGGAGTCGAATCATTTGCACAAGTCCTACATTTAGCATCATTATAGTTAAGCCCAGATGATATTAATATTTTCATGTATATAGGAATAAAAGATTGTTAAAGTTCCCATTGGACCTATTACAAATTGAACCAATAAGAGAACTGACTCCTAGCGTGAGCCTCAAGGGAAGTTCAAAGTAAAATTCTGATGAGGAAACGCAAGAGAAATCAACTCACGAGTTGGAAGAGTCAGAGAAACAATCTCAAAATGGGGAAGGGAGTCCTAATAAAGATACTGAGAAAGATACAGAAGTAAATACTAAGGAAATGACCGAATGGGCCTTGGCCAAGAAACAGACAGAGGTCGGCTCCACTTCAACTCAAACAGGGAAGATTCCATTCATTGAACTAGACAAGGAATGGGAGAAATTCAATTAGAAGCTTCAAATAGGCACAAGTCTTGAGGAAACATCTGGATTTCAGACCCCCAAATAGACTCAGCACAAAGAAAATCCAGAGACAACAAAGCAAGGGACTACAAACACTCAAGATATTGAGGTTATTCTGGCCATTCCCACTTCTGAAATTGTCTTGAAAATTGAAGAGATACATCCACTTGACATTTTTTACAGCCGTACACATAAGGTTGTGGTTAAAAGACAAAGAAAGAAGAGGAAATTAGACACCACGGCTATTGCAACTCTAGGGAACGAATCAATGGAAGTTGTGTCGAAAGACACTCCTGTTGACCCATTAGAAAACCTTACGAAGTTGTCACAGTTTGCAGGAACCTATGCCATAGCAACCATTGATAAAGCAACAGAAGTTTGACTGCTACTTAAAGAAAAAGAACAAATAATTCTTCTGCTTAAAAAACAATTAGAACAAGAGAAAACCAATCAACAAGCAGAATAACAAGTCGCTGAACTTTAGAGGGAATTCGAGCAAATGAGGTTACAACACCAGGCAAGCATATCAGAAAAGGACTCACAAATTTTCCAAATGCGGGCCATGTTAGATAGATTTAAAGATAATCCTAAAATAGATGAGTTCATCAAAGAAGCAATCAAGCTAAATTCTCTATTGATATAGCAACAAGAGATGTTCTGCCAGAAAATATCACAGATCAATCCTTACTGTGAGACAAGTGATAAATTGACAAACCAAGTGATTGATCTGAAGTTTGAATATGAAGAAATCCATAAAAAGATTTCTAAATTTATTTCCTGGCAGAAATCTGATGAGGGAAGAAAGACTGATCTACCAAAAATAGAAGAATCCCACAAAGACATTAGATTTGCAGATTGTGACACACAGTTAAAGCAGGCAGAAAGGGTGACAGCATCAGCAGCAAGTGCAGCAAACAATATAATTGAGATCATTAATGAAAACCACTACAGTGCCAACCGTGTTAAGGAATGCATACCAGGGTCTCTCCTAGATATCAAACAACTGGAACAAAGTGGAAACAAATAGCTCAGACAAAAGAAGAAGCAATCAAACAACTGACCAAATTGGATTGGGAGACATACTGACAGTATTTGGTAAAACCACATAGCCAGTGGATGACTCTGTGATGCTTAACTACCTATCCACAAAAAAATGGTGCCAGCTCTGTCAAATGCCATATTTGCAGGACAGTTAAAATCCACAATCGGCGAGCCTCCGCAAGTCAAACCAATGATCAACATTTGCAATCAGATAATTCAAGTTAGCCGACTAAGATAATTCAAGTTGTAAGAAGCTTGTCATTAGTTTAATTCTATTTTTAGTTTTATTTTTGCTTACTCTGAGGAAGGTTGTTTGAAACCTCCTCAACTCTTTTTGTAATAATCTATTTTTGAGGCATGTATTATAGTATTTAAACCCCTCTCATGCATTTAGAGAGGGGTCTAGAATTTTATCAAAAACACTTTTCAAGACATTATAGTTCTATTTTTTTTGGATGGTTTTGATGAAATTATTGGAACATGATCTATTTTTCTTTGAATATCGAGCATGCTCTACTAAAATTGAACTTTTGTACTCTTAGAATGTATTTGATTGGATGAAATTGGATCAATATTGCTGAGCCCATGAGTAGGACCTTTCATATATGGTACTTTTATCATATGATCGTGTTTCATTTATGTGTTGGCAATACTCTTTCTTTGATTGTCTTATGTATGAAAATCTGAGTTATAGCTCTACATTATTGCACTTTTGTATGATGTTTTAGCTCTGATTCTGTATTGAATACGTGAACAATTATGATATGCGATAAAGTTTTCTCTATTGTTTTGTCTAACTATTTATCCAAAACAATTATCATTAACAATTTCATTTCTCTTGGCAGTTGAATGATCTTTATTACCAATTTCTTTGAGACATCTCTGTAGATTGCATTTCTTAGTTTATTCTCGGTTTGCTATGATGAGACCAACTCTTTGAAATGCTTGTGATGGTAAAGGTGGTGAGCTGATTCCAAGCTTGGTCATCCATGATGGTGTGCATGCACCTCATGGTGACATCTTGTTGAAGCGAACTCTTGCCTCCATTGCAACCAGTGCATTGGTTCGGCTCCTTCATCCAACTCGTCCGCTAACATGCTTATGGTATTCTTAGTTGTGGCTAAACCGACAACACATTGATGCATAGTGTCCATGTTGATCTTCAATTGTGTGCTGGTGGTCATGCGCATCAACTTGCCGAAGTACATGTTCAGCCCCAGTTTGACTTGCTTCTTGTCTTTGCCTTGGTGAGTGTGTTGAATGGGTTGGATTACATGCATGCGCTCAATGACATGCATGCTGTTGTATCCCTTGCATGCGATCAACAACATTTCTCACCATGTCCGCTCTGTAACAGCTGCTAGGATGGATCCTTAACTTGTACAGGTGTAGTTTCATCTGCGAGTGCATGTTGCGCCCATTGTTGTTCCTGTTCCTGTTGTAACTCATTCGTCTGTCTGTGCAGGTTCATGTTCTTCCTGAGTTGCTACTTCAACACATGCAACTCCTTCTTTGTTCCAACTTCTGCATTCGCTTGATCTTCATGTCGCATTGTCACTTCATAACCAGAGTCTCCAAAGTTGCTTTCATCATCAATGGACCTGCTTAAGCTTACAACGTTGTTCCGCCTCCGTGTTGTCGACAACCCTCCTCTTGCATTCGTTGCTTTTGGTATGCTGTCTTTAGCTATTGTTCATGATGTTGTTGGTTGTGATGCTGTTGTTGTCATATCTTGATGTCTTTGTCTATGAACAACTTGATGTCTTCGTGGGTAGGCAAGTCCGTGGACACTTGATCAACTGCATCCCCAAGTGTGCTTTGAACGGTGTTTTCGTCTCTACTCTCCTAGAAACCATTGTACCTGTACTGTTGAGAGGTAGATGAACACCTGGGATACCTAAAGACATGGAAACACTCATGGCAAGAAATATATCAGTCGAAAACCAAAATGAACATGAGAACTGACTTGCAACATACCTGGGTACATGATCATGAAGGCTGCGCAATTTCGGCCGGGATGTCGGGAGACCGACTGCTAAGACTGCACAAGGCACAGTCTAGGCTATTGGGACACTGACTAACTGTTGGAACTGTGCAATGCACATTCTAGTTTGGTCGCTGACCGTTGGAATTACGCAAGGAAGGATTGTTGGCCCAGGGAAAAATTTGCGCAATTTCTTGGGCCAAGAAGCCAATGTCCTCCATAAATGTGCAAAACAGTCCTGGAGGCTAGTTCTGGGCAGGAATGCACAAATCTGGAGAGGAAGGTGAGCCTTCCTTTCCTAGATTGTGAAATGCAGCCTTAGTGAAGGCAGAGCCCGGGCCAAGGTTGGCCCGACTCACCGATGGGCAAATGAAAGCAAATAAGTCAATGAATGCATGGCGACACTAAGTGATAGCAGAAGTGATTAACAGTGCATGCAAAACATGAATGAAATATTCAGCAAACAGATCAACATGCATGTGGGTGAGTCAGTTTGCCGGTTGGGCGAACATCCGTGCAAAACAATTTCATGCATGCGACAGTAGTGAGATAGCAACAAAACTGAAATAGAGCTAGGACAAGCTAGTATATATGTAAACGATAGCAAGCGTTCAAAGAAATCAAGAAAACATTACTCCTACAAGTGAAAACAAAAAAAAGCGACAGAAATGTAGCACAAGGCATGGGAAGCGGGCTTACCCCAAAAAAGTTGAGTTGAATGTGCCGAATTATCCTAGATGTAATGTGGGATGTCAGAGCTACAAGGTTGATGTGAGGAATGAGCCCTGTAGCATCTAGTTGATGATTTTTTATAACATCAAGGTTGTGACGTGCATGCCATGAATCTAGGGGAAGCGACACTTAGTTGGAGGTTTTGGAATTTATCCTTGCATGTAACCTCCAACTGCTAAACATAGATCCCTGAAATAAGGGATGCCTGTGCATGCTTCCTTGGGAGAAGCAACCCATGCATGCAAGTCTATTTTTCTCAGTCCCGGAGGGAACCGATCAACTCAGTTGCACATACAAGAGACTGCTCGACTGCTAGAGAAAAATGTGCATTTATGGCTAGGAGCTGGCCTGGCTACCCAGGAGATTTTTGCAATTTCTGGGCAGAGTAACTAACTTTTGCCTAGATTTGCGCAAATTTTGGGCTGAGCAGCCTTGTTAGGGACATTTGCGCAAATCCTATTAGGAGCGTTGGTAGGCAGGATTGCGCAATCCTGGAGCCCAGCAGGCTTCTAGAGATGACTGCACAATTTAAGGTTTTCCCCCTTACCTTACTCTACTTAACTGAGCTAACAAGGATTAACCCAAAAATAATCGACTAGAGAAGGTGACACTAATTAGCACGCTAGTGTTGTGTTTACACTAAGGTTCACTTCGAACAGTACGTATTTTCCTTCGACGTATCATGGACTAAAAGTAACAATCTCATCATACAGAAGCAAGATGATAGATAACCAGGTAGTGATAGTTGTATAAGCCCTCTTGTACTTTACCCAGCTCGCTTCAAGAGTCATACATGGTTTCATGCAAAACTAACCTATGAACGAAACAAGCAAATGAACTAACAATCAACAAATCAAAGCAAGAGCAGAAGCACAAATGAAAGTGAAGCAAGTAAACAAACAAACAAGCAAACAAAGCACGTAAGAAAACAAGCATGCAAGCAAAAACTACTCCTACTCCTGCACTAACGGTACATGGGCCTGATCACGTGAAGTAGACCCATATTGGTGAAGGCTTGTTCTGCGAGCAACCCAGTTGTGCGAACCAGCAAGCAAGAAAGATATAACAATGAAGACAACCACACTTCGTGATTCAAAGTGCCCACGGGACATAAGTGAGTGCATGTGCATGACAGGTAGTCTGCAGACTTATCAGGGTGTTGTGTGACACTACGTACAACTTTGAAGCATAAGAACACTTTTAACTGTGACATGCAAGCAAACGAAAGAAACAAAGATAGCTTGCGTCGTGCACGAGTGCTTGCAATGTAAGACTCCTCCAATGCATGAGTAATAAGATCGTGTAGCTCGAGTGGAGGAAGTAAAATTTGAGTGTTAGATTGATCTTGAGTGCATACAGATGAGTGATGAGGAGCCTTGAGTGTTTGAACAATTTCCTGATCGAAAGTGAAACCAACCTCAGGATAGTGAAGGCCTGACATAACCATCAGCTTGGGCTGAAGTGCCTCGACGGTCTATGGGGTTTCGACTTCATTGACAAATGGATCTTCGTAGACCAGTGGCTTAGATGGATTAACAATGAGTGAATAAACATTGTGATCGGATGATGAGGTGAAGAGATCACGACAACCAAGATCAGAAAATTCAGGATGTTGGTCGGCATCCTCATGGTTTGATGAATCACACAGAGGGGTGGATGAGGAGGAAGGATGTTCACCCTTTTCAATTTTGGAAAAAGTAGATGTAAGATCAAGTGGACTTCCAATGCATGATTGGTCCTCTCCGTTTTGGATGATGGGCTAACATACGGTGTGTCCTGCGAAAGATCAACAATGGGTGCATCCATGGATGAAGACACACATGCGCAATCATGGATGGTAGGTTCACCAATGATTTTAGGAAAGAATAGAGGGGGCTCCAACAAAAGGGAGTCATCCTTCACCGAGTGTTGATACTCAAGCTCCCACTCATACTCTTCATGAATGGTAACGCATGTTGGTTGTGCAACACCGACTCCGTCAGTGGGTTGTTCCTCATTCACAACAAATGAAGAGTCCGAAATGGATGAACACAAGACAGCATCATCCAGAGCAACACCCGGTTCTGAAGACAGAGGTCGTAGAAAGGAATGCATATGAGGACTCAAAGGACTCACAACCAAATCTGCGCGAAAATTGAGTGAAGTGATGTTGGGAGGGTGTGAAGGATAAACAGGTGTGTGAGCATGATCCTCAACATCATTGGGCAGTGATGGAGCAATTGAATAATAAGAAGAAGGACAATCAGTTGAGACAGTGCCCGCTTCCACATGAGATTGTGCAGCTCCATCAATGAAGAATGTTGAGCAAGGCTTAATCTCAAACTTTCTCTTGGGACAGGCAAATTTCTTAAGGCAGTACTCGAACCGGTCCCAAAGATAAGAAAATTTCATTTGGCTCCTCAGAGCTTGAAACTTCAAGTCATAGAAGCGTTGCCAAAAATCAGTAACGAATTCATGCGGAGCCCTCCGTTGCTGTAACAGTTTCCAGTCAAGATGATCTAGATCAAAATGATAGAACGTGTCTTCAATAAGATCACAGAAGTGCACAGTGTCAGCCGATAGGCTAAGCACCCAACGAAATGGAGATTCATGAAGTGTGTATGCAAGCAGCAAACTGACCTGTTCGTCAGAAAACTCATCTTCCTCATGAACCATGGAAAGAAAGTTATGTAAGTGCTCAGGTGAGGCCACTTCGCCTTCACCATCATACGTGTGAGTGGACAAGAGATTGAAAAGCTTCCCCGAGATGGAGACATCTTCACGATTCTAAGAACACCTCGGGGGAAGAAGAGTGCAAGACTCTACGAAAGATATGCAAAGGTTCAAAACTAGATGAGAGGACACAGGTTGTCATCAAGCCCTCCTTCTAACGCCAGAAATGTTGACAGTGCTAGACCCGCCAACATGTCAAGGGGATCTCCCTGGTAAGAAGTCCCAATTAGACCTCAAATCGTTTGGTGTAGGAGTCCCAGTGGTGGGTCGTAAGGTAATTCCTTGACCGCGATGTCGCAGAGAGGCAAGTAGGATAACTCTTTCAGCAGCAAGGGTGTGACTGATGCAGTGAGTCAAGGAAGGTGTATGAGAGGTTCCAACACTTCTAAGGGGGAAGGAGGTGAAGGAGAGTTCTAGGTTGAAAAGGATCCATCCCAACTCGGCTAGGAACACACAACACAAAGGACATGCACAGCTTCCGACGGAGCAGTCCACTCCGATGCGGTAGTCACATCATATAAGGTAAGATAACACATACAACACTCATAGATCAGTCTGAGACGAGTGCAACGATTGTTATAGCAAGATTCAAGTGAAAGGTTTGTCTGATGTCCGGCAGAGCAGTTGACATGGACAGTGACAATAGTAACAACATATGCAACACATTAATGACAAGATTCATATAATTGCATACAAATCAGTTCATACACAAGTAAAGTAAGTTAAATAACATATATCAATAAGGAAACCGGAGCAGTCCAACTACAATAACAACATATGCATGAAAATTTGTTGGTTCTTATTATATAAAGAAGTGTAAGTCACAATCATGCAATACATCCATGTAAACCTGCTAGCCCCAACAGTGGAACGCTACAGCCACATCTGCCTGCTCCTCCACAGAGATGTACTAGCTCCGTGCAGTGGATAAGCCAAGGCACATTACAATACTGTCCAAGCCTTCTTCAAGATAGTCGTAGTAGAAGCTTGGTTGACCAAAAGCCTATACAATGAGTTATGAGGGACTATTTATATTAAAGGGTGGGGCGACCCTTGACATTCCCCTTTGTGACAGTTAAACTACCCTCATGACTCTTCACCTACTCTATGACTGTTACATCCACTTATTGACACTTGACTTACACTTGACATGACTCAACATTACAATGCACATGTACTTATGTGAGACAACATGGCTTGAGCAAGCCTTGCAAGACATCACTGACATTCGGTCCACTGTGATGAGACCAACTCTTTGACATTCCTGTGATGATGAAGGTGGTGAGCTAATACCAAGCTTGGTAGTCCGTGATGGTGTGCATGCACCTCATGGTGACATCTTACTAAAGCGAACTCTTGCCTCTGTTGCAATTGGTGCATTGGTTTGGCTTCTTCATCCAACTCGCCTGCTAACATGTGCATGGTCTTCTTGGGTGTGGTTGAACTAGAAACACACTGATGCATAGTGTATGTGCTGATCTTCAAGTGTGTGTTGGTGGTCATGCGCAACAACTTGTCGAAGTACATGTTTACCCCTAGTTCGACTTACTTCTTGTCTTCGCCTTGGTGAGTGTGTTGAATGGGTTGGATTGTATGCATGTTGTTGAATCCCTTGCATGTGATCAACAACACTGCTCACCATGTCTGCTTTGTGTTAGCTGCTGGGATGGATCCTTAACTTGTACGGGCGCAGTTCCATCCATGTGTGCATGTTGCACCCACTGTTGTTCCTGTTCTTGTTGTAACTCATTCGTTTTTTTGTGCAACTTCATGTTCTTCCTGAGTTGCTGCTTTAGCACATGGAACTCCTTCTTTGTTCCATCTTCTACCTTCGCGTGATCTTCATGTTGCGTTGTCACTTCATAGATGGAGCCTCCAAAGTTGCTTTCATCATCAATGGACCTTCTTGAGCTTGCAACCTTGTTTCGCCTTCGTGTTGTAAACAACCCTCCTATTGCATTCGTTGCATTTGGTATGTTGTCTTCAACTGCTGTTCATGATGTTGCTCGTTGTGATGTTGCTGATGTCATATATTGATGTCCTTGTCCACAAACAACTTGATGTCTTCGTGGATAGGCAAGTCTATGGACACTTGATCGACTACATCCCTATGTGCTTTGAACGGTGTTTTCGTCTTTGCTCTCCTGGAAACCATTGTACCAGGTAGATGAACACCAGGTCCTGTATTGTTGAGAGGTAGATGAACACCTGGGATACCTGAAGACATGGCAACACTCATGGCAACCAATCTGTCAATCGAAAACCAAAATGAACATGAGAACTGACTTGCAACATACTTGGGTGCATGATCATGAAGGTTGCGCAATTTTGGTCAGGAGGTCAGGAGACTGACTATCAAGACTGCACAAGGCACAGTTTGGGCTACTGGGAGACTGAATGATTGTTGGAACTACGCAATGCACAATCCAGTCTGGCTGCTAACTATTGGGATTGCGCAATTTGGGAAGGATTGTTGGCCTAGTGATAGATTTGCGCAATTTCTTGGGCAAAGCAACCATTGTCCTCCATAAATGCACAAAACAGTCCTGGATGCCAGTACTGGGTAGGAATACCCAAATATGGAGAGGAAAGTGAGCCTTCCTTTCCTAGATTGCACAATGCAGCCTTGGTGAAGGCAAAGCTGGGCCAAGGTTGGCCCGACTCGCCGATGGGCAACTGAAAGTAAGTAAGTCAATGAATGCATGGCGACAATAAGTGATAGCAGAAGTGATTAACAGTGCATGCAAAACATGAATGAAAGATTCAACAAACAGATCAACATGCATGTGGGTGAGGCAGTTTGCCAGTTGGGCGAACGTCCGTGCAAAACAATTTCATGCATGCGACAGTAGTGAGATGGCAACGAAAACTGAAATAGAGCTAGGACAAGCTAGTATATATGTAAACAACAACAAGTGTTCAAAGAAATAAAGCAAACAATACTCCCACAAGTGAAAACACAAAAAATGACAGAAATGCAGCACAAGGCATGGGAAGCGGGCTTACCCCAAAATATTTGAGTTGAATGTGCCGACTGCCCCTAGATGAGATGTGGCATGTCAAATATATAAGGTTGATGTGAGGAATGAGCTCTGTAGCACCTGGTTGATGATTTTTTATAACATCAAGGTTGTGACGTGCATGCCACGAATTTAGGGGAAGCGACACTTGGTGGGAGGTTTCGGAATTGCTCCTTGCATGTAATCTCCAACTGCTAAACGTATAACCCTAAAACAAGGGATGCCTTTGCATGTTTCATTGGGAGAAGCAGCCCATGCATGCAAGTCAGTTTTGCTCAGTCCCGAAGGGAACCGGTCAACTCAGCTGCACATGCAAGAGACTGCTCGACTGCTGGATAAAAATGCGCATTTATGGCTGGGAGATGTGTTGGCTGCCCAAGAGATTTGCGTATTTTCTGGGCAGAGCAGTTGACTGCTGCCCAGATTTGCACAAATTTTGGGCTGAGCAGCCTTGCTAGCGAAATTTGCGCAAATCCTGTTAGGAGTGTTGGCAAGCAGGATTGCACAATCTTGGAGCCCAATAGGTTGCCAGAGAGGATTGCGCAATTTCTGGAGGAAAGGCTAGTTTCCCTCCAGAAATATGCAATTTTCAAGGGGAAGCTGCTCAACTTGCAGCTGGACCAAGTCTGGGTGAACAGCCTGTGAAGGGAATGGATCAAGTTGTGACCAACAAGTTGCCTTTGTGCAAGAAAGACACTGAAGCTTGTGAACTTGATGAAGCAAGTTAAGCTGCTGTGAAGGTTGGAAGAAAGGCTCCAAAATGAGGCTAAGGCAAAATTTTGGAGGGTGGTTGTAGCCGCTACAACAATCCCATACCCAAATATGTGGTTAACTGGAAGATATGTATGATTGAAAGGACGGATTCAAGAAACCAACTAACTCGAAGCTTCAAAGTTCAACTTTAAGGTTTGAGTTAGTTAATCTTGGAACTGAACTTAAACCTCAAAATATTAATCTAGGTCTTGGTCTTACACTCGATGAAATATTAGCCTTTATTCATTTATTGAAAAGATACAAAAATATTTTTACTTGGAATTATGAAGATCTTAAGACATATGATACTTCCATCATTCAACATACCATTCTTATGATATCTGAAGAAAATCCTGTACAACAGAAGTTGAGAAAGATTCACCCAAACATAGAAAATCAAATCAAATCTGAATTGAATAAACTTCTGAAAGGCAAAAAAAAAATTCCTGTCAGACATTCAAGGTGGGTTTCTAACCTAGTTCTAGTCAGGAAAAAGAATGGTGATATTCGAATTTTTATAGACTTTCGCAATCTCAACAAAGCTTGTCAGAAAGACAACTTTCCATTGCCTCCTATGGAACAGATACTGCAATCAGTTGCAGGCTCAGAGTTAATGTCTTTTCTGGATGGATTTTCAGGTTATAATCAGATTCTCGTACATCCAGATGATCGACTAAATACCACATCTAGAACCAAATGGGGAACATATGCTTATCAAAAGATGCCAATTGGATTAATCAATGCTGGTGCAACATTTCAGAGAGTCATGGATATAGATTTCAAAGGTTTGGTGAATAAAACAGTGGTAATTTATTTAGATTATATAACTATGTATTCAAGAAAGTGCAGTAATCATTTAAAGGACTTAAAACAAATATTTGAACGTTGTCAGAGATATGGAATTTTTGTAAATCCAAATAAATCTTTCTTTGCTTTAATTGAAGGTAAGTTTCTTAGATTTATTGTCTCTAAAGATGGCTTTCACATAGATCCTGATAGGATAAGAGAAAATTCTAAAATCTCTTTGCCTCACAACAAAAAATCCATGCAATCTTTGCTAGGTTAGATAAATTTTGTCAAAGGATTTGTCCCTGAATTTCACGAATTGTTTTACCCCTCCAATCTGTGATCAATAAAAAATTATGTTTTTAAATGAGGACATATTGAGCATGAAGCTTTCAATCTTATCAAACAAGATATTATAAATTCTCCCTTTTTAGCAACTCTGATTTTTTCTAATCATTTTATTTTATATACTTTTGCTTCCGAAACATCATATGCAACGATTTTGACTCAAGTCAATGATGAGAAAGTCGAAGCACCAATTTGCAGGGTGCTGAATTGAATTACTTAGATGTTGAAAAACAGGTTTTTGTTGTTTTCAAATCAATAAAACATTTTAGACCCTTTCTTCTTAAAACTCACACTGAAGTAATAGTTTCATTCTCATCAGTGAGAAATTTACTAATGCAAAGAGAATTAGGTGAGAAAAGAGCAAATTGGGTAACAACACTGCAAGAATACGACATTGAGATTAAACCAGCTAAAATTGTTAGAGGTCAAGGTTTTTGCATAATGTTAGTTGGAGCATCCAACCTACCAGCACTAGAATATTCAGGTGATGATATACAAATATGTGAGGAACTTCATGATGAACCAATTGGTGGACAATTTGGAGGAGATACAACAACGCATAAAATCCTGCATGTTGGATATTATTGGCCAACCTTATTCAAAGATGCACACGGATATGTAAGGAAGTGCAAAATTTGTCAAACAGTTGTTGGAAGACAAAGGAAACTCGTATTACTATTACAGCCGGTCAACATTGAACAACCATTTGAGCAATGGGGACTGGACATAATAGGTGAGATCGTTCCTCACTCTTCAAAGTAGCATAAATATATCCTTACAACAATTGATTACTTCACTATGTGGGTGGAAGAAATTCCACTCAAGGTAGCCAATTCTAAAAACATCATTGAATTTATTGATCAATTTATTATTACCAGATTTGGCCTACCAACTTCCCTCATGTTTGATAATGCATCCTATTTCACAGGCAATGCTATGACCAAATTTTCTCTTAAACGAGGTTTCAAACTTAAATATTCTGCTAATTACTATCCTCGGGGAAATGGTTTAGCTGAATCAACGAATAAAAATCTCATAAGGATCATCAAACGAACTATTGATAAGAGTCAGAAAAATTGGCATAAATATTTAACATTTGCTCTATGGGCAGATCGAATAACATAGAAGGCCTCAATAGGCACTTCTCCTTTTAATTTGGTTTATGGAAAATAAGTTGTTCTTCCTACAAATGTAGTTATTCCCTCTCTAGCCTTGGTTCAATTTATTGAAGAAACTTCTTCCTCTGTTATGCAATTAAGGCAATCACAAATCCTCAAACTTGAAGAAGAAAGAGATAAATCCAAGATCATACATGCACATCATCAACAGTTAGTCAAACCTTTCTTTGATGCAAATTTTGTAAGTCCTAAATCTTTTCAAATCAAAGACCTCGTATTGAAGTGGGATAAAGCACACGAGGAAAAAGGTAAGCATACCAAATTCCAAAGAATGTGGCTTGGCCCATTTCAAATTGCGGAACAAATCGGCCCATCAACATTTCTATTGCAAGATTTATCAGGCAAGAGAGATTCTCTACCTGTCAATTAGCAAATTTAGAAGAAATATTTTTCATAGAAGATAACCTCTTCTATCCCTTTTACATTATTGCCTTTACTTTTCTTAGGAAAATAAAAGTTAAATAGTATTTACTTTCGGCCTTTCAATAAAAAATCTATTTAAATATTTTGATTTTTCGCTTGTATAAGTAGAGATTGTTAACAAGATAATCATGATATTTGAAAAATAAGCTAAGTTCTATTTCTCTTAAATTTGCTTGTTTCCACCAAAATTATTTGTTCTTTGTGAAACCCCAACTTTATAAATAGACCTTTGTTCTATTATGAGTCAAGAAAAGTATCTTTAACAAAGCAAAGACTCTCTGCAGATAAGCACCTTTAACTCTATAATTGTCATCCAGAAACTCTTAAGGAGTTAGTGATTCATCCCATCCAGTAAACTTTTCTCTTTTTAGAGTGTAATTCCAAAATATACTAAAACTTAAAAGATAAGAGGTCTCATTAAGAGTTAGATTACCATGTTCATAGGGAAATAATAAACTGACATCACCAATATTGCATATCAAAACAAGGTAATGGCTTGAGATCATTTTAATCAAAAGACAAGGGGTCTCATCATGAGCCAACTTGTTCAGTTGAATTACAACTAGTGAATGACATTTTCACTTTTTGGCCACCAAACTAAGACAATGACTTTAAGTAGAAAAAATGAAAATTTCTAGAAGAAAAACAAAATGTTTAAAAAAGAAAGAGAAGAGAATAAGTATATAAGCCTGGATTTATCTCTAAAAATTGCACTCTTATTTGGATGGAATACTAAATCATTGATGGCTAAAAGGTAACCCTGTCGAGGCCATGGACTCCTGCTGACAGAAAGGGCACTACCTATGACAAATGAGTACTTCTAAAAGCTAATCTGCAAGAGCCCCCTACTTTTTCTTTAAACCAAGTAAAGACTAATATACCCAAAGGAATTTTCATTTTGAAGAGGATATCAAGTGGATGATAACAGAGAAATGTTACTTATCTTAAATTTCATGTAATTCCTATTTTCTGAACTATTTTTATTTTGGAAGGTTTAGAAGTTTCAAAAATATATCATAGATAACTAGTTCTTTTATTGAATTGCCAATTGTTGTACTGTTCAATAACCCCCTAGTTATCAATTTAATGGTTAATATTCTATTGATAAATGGGGACACTTCATAAAAAAATTCTCCAAAAATCTTAGCACTTAAGCGCTCCCTTTTTAATTTATTAGAAATAAATTTCTAAATAAACATAGGATATCAAGCCAAAATCCCTTTGTGACTAGTTATTCTCGCTTTATCACATATCGCTGGACCATGTGTGTCAAAGGTTAATTAACAATCGGGATCTGCGAATTGCGATAAGAGGGACCACCGTAATAGATTTATGGTATCATTAAAATTTTCATTAAAACTAAGGCTTAAAGTATTTCTTACAAAATAAAGTACCTATCACAATCGCATAGCGGCATTCACAAAAGCACAAACACGCAAAATGTTTAGAATACGTGATTTGCGATATTGTGACATAACGAACCAAACACTCATCGCATCGCAGCGCTTACACGAGGGCCAATCTTGTGAACCATGAAAGGTTTCAAAACGCAATATGCCCCGAACCCGATGGAAGTATGCGATAATTGTTATAACCTTGGTTAGGTCTGGCTCATAGTAAAATGTTAGGCCCCTATACTACTAGTGTAACCCCTTATTGTTATTAGTACAACCCCCTTATTATATTGATGTACCCATGTAGTGCCCA
>APFE031575924.1:44049-74193 GCA_000404065.3 Pinus taeda | reverse complement strand
ACTACTAGTTTAACCCCTTATTGTTATTAGTACAACCCCCTTATTATATTGATGTACCCATGTAGTGCCCATATTGTCACTATTGTGCCCCATAGAAACCCACCATTGTTATTATTGTGCCCTTACATTATTATTGTTATGTCGGCTCTGATTACATTATGACCCCTTAGACTCCTATATATAGAAAGGAGGTATTTTCATTTGTATCATCCAAGAATTGTTCATTTATGTAATGTAAAGGAGGTTTCCCCCTCGAAGAGGCTGAATTCTAAGGCGTTGATCTATCTTTTCTATCTTTTTTGAGCTGGTTTCATAACATAAAATGTCACTTTATGCAATAAGTATTCATTCGAGCAAAATGCACTCAAAACGATAAAAGGTACGCCGCTCATGTTGCATCTCGCAAAAATTCTAAATCGAAATAATGCATAACTGAAAATGTGATGTTGTGATAAGAACTTATTGCAATCTCATAATCGTCATCACGCACTTCAAACTCATCAACTTGATTTTTTTCTTACACATTTGCGATGTGATGGCTTAAATGAATAATAAAGGAAATAATAAAAGATCTTAGTGCGTATTTAATGAGTTTTAATGGCATTTATGTTTAGAACGGCTCGATGTGATTTGATATCTTTCATCTGCATTTTCGAATAAAAGCTTCTTCCCTGTCACCTTTCGGAATTAACTGTATCATTGCATTTTCACTTTGTGTTTATCTGATAATCTCCATTGCTCAATTTCGGGGAACCTCCGAAGGAAACAACGTTTGAAAAGCTGGCGAAAAAGGGAAAAGCTACTGCATCTGAAAATCAAACATGATACCACTCTTCTCTGATACCACCTACAACTAAGCACATCATGGGAAGCTATGTATAACCTAGTGGAAGGAGAGAAACCCAGGCCACCGGAAATGAAGGCAACAATTGATGCCGAAGAATCATCTGACGCTTCCTACTTTGAGGTGGCATGTTCATTTTTACAAATAATAGATGCAAGGCATAAGATATTACCATACATAGATATGGTAAAATGGGTGATTGATAATGTGAATAGAACTCAGAAAGAAATTTCAGGAATGCAAGACATGAGGTCATGGGGTCTTTCACACCAGACAACTTGAGCCAGATGTACCATTTACCAGAACCTCAAAAGCTCTATGACAAAGATTTCCTTGAGCATTTTGCCAAAGAGAACGAGGACCCATTAGACATTACACAGACCTAGAAGTCAGGCTTAGGAAAATTCAAACGAGAGAAATTCGGTATGTACCCAATTGCATCCCTCTTTGCCCTGCATAATTTCGCAGCTACGATGATGTGTAGATTATTTGGTAAAGATGATAGTACCAAATTTTCTATAGAGTGGCTTCCATTAACTGATGCAACAATTAACGCAATGATTATGAATTGGAGTCATATTTTATCATATAATTTAGCTATGGCTATTAGGGAATATAGACAGAAGAGAAGTGTTTCCTCAAGAATTATTTCTTCTTTTTATATGAGCACTTATGTAATGGACGTCATTTATTTTTGTTCTCAATTTCCAAACATGGGTTGGAAGTGGACTATACAAAATCCTCTCCCCATCCATGTGTACCATAAAATCTTGTGGGAGTCCCAACTGAATTCCCATTTTTACAAAATCTGCCATGGTATTATGTTGTCTATTTATAAAACCATTTTTTATAAAACGGCCCCGAGGCTTTCCATCACTTATATTAGAAACATTCACTTATATCAGAGTTTTCGGAGCATTTCAGCTCCACATGTCCTCCCATATTATGTTTCAAACGAGCTATTGGAAAGAGAGATAGCTTATCAGACAGCAGGGGAGGGTTTAACCAAAGCCTTGAGGGAGCAGAAGAAATCCATTTGGCCAACCTTCCCATTACAATATGGTGCTTTCGCATTACATGACTATGGGCACGTAGTAAAAGAAGTAGAGAATATTATATCTCTAAAATTGGCCACAGTTCCATGGCGAAAATATGGCCCAAATCAAGTTGCTAAAGACTTCACCACCATGGTTAAAGTCAAATAGTTTACTCATGAAGAGGATCCATTTGATGACCCCTTTCAAGGAGCCGAATCATTTTTACATGTCCTACATTTAGAATCATTACAATTAAGTCCAGATGATATTAATGGTTTTCATGTATATAGGAATAAAAGATTGTTAAAGGTCTCTTTGGACCTATTACAAATTGAACCAATAAGAGAACTGACTCCTAGCGTGAGCTTGGAGGGAAGTTCAAAGGAAAATTCTGATAAGGAAACACAAGAGAAATCAACTCACGAGTCAGAAAAATCAAAGCAACAATCACAGAATGGGGAAGGGAGTCCTAATAAAGATTCTGAGAAATATACAAAAGGAAATGCTGAGGAAACGACCGAACAGGCCTTGGCCAAGAAACAGACAGAGGTCGGCTCCACTTCAGCTCAAATATGGAAGATTCAAGTCATTGACCTAGACAAGGAATGTGAGCAATTCAATCAGAAGCTTCAAACAGGCACAAGTCTTAAGGAAACATCTGGATTTCAGACCCTCAAACAGACTCAGCACAAAGAAAATCCAAAGACAATAGAGGAAGGGACTACAAATACTAAAGATATTGAGGTTATCCCGACCTTTCACACTTCTGAAATTGTCTTGGAAATTGAAGAAATACCTCCACTAGACATATTTTACAACCCTACACATAAGGTTGTGGTTAAAAGCTAAAGGAAGAAGAGGAAATTAGACACCACGGCTATTGCAACTCTAGAGAATGAATGAATGGAATTTGTGTGCAAAGATACTCATTTTGACCCATTAGAAAACCTTACGAAGTTGTCACAGTTTACAGGAGCCTATGCCACAATGACCATTGATAAAGCAATAGAAGTCCGCCTGCTGCTAAAAGAAAAAGAATAGAGAATTATTTTTCTTAAACAACAATTAGAGCAAGAGAAAACCAATTAGCAAGTAGAACAGCAGGTAGCTCAACTTCAGAGGGAATTCGAGCAAATGAGGTTACAACACCAGGCAAGCATATTAGCAAAGGACTCACAAATTTGTGAGATGCAGGCCATGGTAGATAGATTTAAAGATAATCCTCAAACAAATGAGTTCATCAAATAAGCAATCAAGCTAAACTCCCTATTGATACAACAACAAGAGATGTTCTGCTAGAAAATCTCACAGATCAATCCTTACTGTTAGACAAGTGATAAATTGACAAACCAAGTGATTGATCTGAGGTTTGAATATGAAGAAATTCATAAAAAGATTTCTGAATTTATTACCTGGCAGGAATCTGATGACGGAAGAAATGATGATCTACCAAAAATAGAAGAATCCCATAAAGACATTATATTTTCATATTGGGATACACGGTTAAAGCAGGAAGAAAGGGTGACAGTGACAGCAGCAAGTGCAGCAAACAATATAATTGAGGCCATTAATGAAAACCTCCACAGTGCCAACCTTATCAAGGTATGCATACCAGGGTCTCTCCTAGATATCAAACAACTGGAACAATAGTGGAAACAAACAGCTCAGACCAAAGAAGAAGCAATCAAACAGCTGACCAAACTAGATTGGGAGACATACTGACAGTGTTTGGTGAAACCACATAGCCAGTGGATGACTCTGCAATGCTTAACTACCTCTGCACAAAAAATAGTGTCATCTCTATCAGATGCCATATTTGCAGGACAGTTAAAATTCACAATTGACCAACCGCCCTAGGTCAAACCAATTATCAACATTTTCAATCTCAAAGATCAAGTTAGCTTGTCATTAGTTTAATTCTATTTTTAGTTTTATTTTTTCTTACTTTGAGGGAGGTTGTTTGAAACCTTCTCAACCTTTTTTGTAATAATCTATTTTTGAGGCATGTATTATAGTATTTAAACCCCTCTCATGTATTTAGAGAGGGGTCCAGAATTTTATCAAAAACACTTTTTCAAGACATTACACTTATGTATTCTTGGGAAGGTTTTGATGAAATTATTGGAACAGGATATATTTTTCTTTGAATATCGAGCGTGATCTACTGAAATTGCACTTTTGTACTCTTAGAGTGTATTTGATTGGATTAAATTGGATCAATATCGTTGAGCCCATGAGTAGGACCTTTCATATATGGTACTTTTATTGTATGATTGTGTTTTATTTATGCATCAGCAATACTCTTTCTTTGATTGTCTTATGTATGAAAATCTAAGTTATAGTTCTACATTATTTCACTTTTGTATGATGTTTCAGCTCTGATTTTGTATTGAATACGTGAACAATTAAGATATGCAATAAAGTTTTCTCTATTTTTTTGTCTAACTATTTATCCAAAACAATTATCATTAACGATTTCATTTCTCTTGGCAGTTGAATGATCTTTATTACCAATTGCTTTGAGACATATCTGTAGATTGCATACCTTAGTTTATTCCCGGGTATATTTATAGTCAGATAATGTTAGATTAAGATATATGTATGTGTTTATTATTTAGATTATATTATACTTAGTTGAATCATTCTCCGTTATATCCTATATCACCCCAACAACATTATCAAATCTATCCCCTCTAGGAAACTGGTCTCATTATCCTCAGTTAGAGCCATTATACCAAACGGAAAAGGAATTGCTTTTAAGGTCCGAACCAGGTGGTTATCCCCCATGTTTTCGCAACGAATTTCGAGTCTTCAACATTTTGGCACTAGAAGGAGGGCCTGACTTTGAATGGCAAGCAAATCTAAATCAGAAAGCCATTCTAAGAGTAAAACTCCCTTACCATCACCTCCGACTTCTCGGTTACATTCCAAATCCCCAAATCCTAAACGAGAAGTTGTGAATAAATCTTTACAATCCACTGGTGTTTCTCCAAGGAAATCAAATCAACTTTCTTCTACAGAAACTCTCAAGGTTTGCTGTTTAATTCACAAGTTACAAGGGATTTCTTTGTCTCAAGAAGAATCTGAATTATCTCAAGACAATGTTTCTTCTCATTTTCCTTCCTCTCGAAGATTAACTAGATCGCAGAGTGAAAAATTTGGAATTCCTCCATTTGAATGTCCTCTACCTCCTCCTCGAAGGAAAACTAAGAAATCGGACTTTGAAACTCATAGTAAGATTATTTCAACATCACCACAAACACCCTAATTCATTTCATCATCTTCATCATCAACGCAATCATCCACCTCACCATCTCAGATCATGATTTACACAAATACAGGAGCACAATCCTCCTCTGCCCATTCACCTTCAACCACTGGTACATCTTCTTCCACATATATACCCATAATGGCTCAAACACCATGGACAAATCCAGGAGTTGTTCAAATGGCAGGACCATTGCATCTATTACCTGCTCATCCATTGAAATGGTTGTCAAAATTCAATCTCGATGATGGTCTTCCCGTCGAAGAACACATAAACAACTTGATGTTGTCCATAAATCTAAATGGAGTTGTAGAAGAAGATGCAATTGTATGCTTATTCCCTTATACTTTTCAAGGATCATCAATATCCTGGTACATTTCATTACCATCTGGTTCTAGTGATAGTTGGAATGCATTTTAGGAATAGTTCCTAACCAAGTTTGGAGATGACCGTTCAACAGCTACTCTTCTTAATGATCTCTCCAACCTAAAGGTTGAATCTAAAGAGACGATTAAGAACTTCAATTCTCATTTTAAAAAATCATTAAACAAAATTCCAATGGCATCCAGGCCAAGCATTGAAGTTCAAAATGAATGGTACATTTCTGCTCTTCCCTCGAATGCAACTATTTTTGTAAACAGAGCTGCCAAACCACCTTTGGTTGAAAACATGAAAGAAGCCATAGCTGTAGAAAAATGAATTTTAGCCTTAGAAAAGAAGAATGCATTAGAAGAAACAAAATCCAAGAAGGTCACTTTCAAGGACGAATCCAAGAAGAAAGCACCTAAAGATCCTTTCGATCTTGAAGGTCTACAAAAGGTACTTAAAACCATGTCCAATAAAACGGTCAATATTAAAAATAAGGTAGCTGAGACTTCTTCTAGTAAATATTTTACACCGTACAAAAGAAATCCCCCCTATGATCCTAAACCTCCAAATACAATATCAAATGTTGAATCAGATGTGGAGGAGAAGAAGCTTCAACCGCTGAAGAACAAACCGATGACAAAGAGATGGTTGAAGTACAAGGAAAGTGGGATTTCATTCTTCCTTTCTCAGATAATGAAGAATCAGAAGAAGCATTATCTGTCGCTACCAAAAGCAAGAGCACTGTTGATTTACCACAAACAAATCAAAAATAGAAATCATCAACTCTTGCTCCTAAAGATAAAGCAATAGGTAAGAAATCTTCTCCCAAATCCACTCAAAGACTCCTCCTCAATCCAATTCTTCACCTCCATCTAAAATCTTGCTAGTATCTGACGATATGGAATACAACATCGTCGAAGACATAAAAAGGACTAGAGCTAATATCACGTTCCATGAGATTAGCAAGCTAAAACATCAATAGAAGCTATTGCTCAAAGAATTAAAAGCAGTCCCCACTTCTCCTCTTCCTGCTGCTGTAATTTCTCAGGCTGCTCAAGAAATGGGTAGGCCTCCCAGTACTTCATCAGACAAAATGAGTTCAATTGATGTTGCTTTAATAGGTGGTATATCTAAATCCCATACATCTCCTTTTATTTTGACTTTTGATGTCTTCAATAAGAATATGCACAATTGTTTAGTAGACTCTAGAGCCTCATCCAACATTTTACCAAAAACTGTTTGCGCAAAATTGAATGTCGAACCCCAGAAATCTGTTGTTTGTATTGTACATTTAGATCGATCTCAAGTCAAAGTCATAGGAGAAATCAATTAGGCTACCATTAGGCTATCATCAAACCCGAAAGTATGTCAAGTGATTGACATTCTTGTGGTCAGTATCCTTGAATTCTACTGTTTAATCCTTAGTAGGGATTGGTCTGAAAAACTTCATGGCTATTTTGCAACACACTGGTCCCATATGTGGCTTCCTTATAGTGGTAAGTCAAATCAAATAAGGGTCGATCGTGAGAACCATTTAAAGTATATCGTCTCAGAACTAGAAGGAGAAAATGAGCCTATCACATACAATAGTAATATCACTGGAAATTATTCAGTCGAATCATTTTTAGGAAATTTTAGTGCCCATACATCACCTTTTTTGGAAAATTATGTTACATCACAGATCAAAAATTATTCTCAAACATATTCTTCTAAATGTATCAATTTTGTAGAGAAACCTGTAGCAAATTATTTATTTTGGAAATTATTTTTTGATTAATCTAATCTAATGATGAAGTTGGGGCAAGTTGCATATTGGTTAGACCTAAAGGAGAAAAAACTATGTTGGCATGCAGACTTGAATTTGAATGCACAAATAATACTGCAAAATATGAAGCATTAGTTCAAGGGATGTATAAAGCCATTGGCCTTGATATTAAACACCTTCAAGTATTTCGAGATTCGGAAATTGTAATCAAACAGGTGAGGAATACTATTCACTGTCTTTCTGGGCATTTGAAGCATTATCAATCATTAGTCCAGGACCTCGCCTCACATTTCCTAGCATTTAACATTTCCCCAATTCCAAGAATTCAAAATGCAAGTGCTAACCTTTTGGCTGACATTGCATCCAAGCTCATACCACCAAGAGATTATAGTCGTGATCGATTTTCTATAGAATGAGTTTTTAGGCCTTCTATTCCCGATAACTTCACCAAGTGGCGAGTTTTTAATAATGATCCGGATATCATATATTTTCTAACATCTGAAGGCTCTTATGATGACCAGATAATAGATGAAGACCAGAACGATAGCCAGCTTAAGCAAGAAAAAAGTGTAAATCTCGTACCTAAATCTGTGGTTAAGTTGGAAGATTTGTATGATCTTAAGGACAGATTCAAGAAACCAACTAATTTGAAGCTTAAAAGTTCAACTTTAAGGTTTGAGTTGGTTAATCTTGGAACTGACCTTAAACTTCATAATATTAACCTGGGTCTTGGTCTTACACCCGATGAAAGATTAACCTTTATTCATTTGTTGAAAAGATACAAAAAAAAAATTTCTTGGAATTATGAAGACCTTAAGACATATGATACTTCCATCATTCAACATACCATTCCTATGATATCCAACAAAAATCTAGTACAACAGAAGTTGACAAAGATTCACCCAAACTTAGAAAATAAAATAAAATTTGAATTGAATAAACTTCTCTTAGCCAAAATAATTTTTCCTGTTAGACATTCAAGGTGGGTTTCTAACCTAGTTCTAGTCAAGAAAAACAATGGTGATATTTGAATTTGTATAGACTTTCACAATCTCAACAAAGCTTGTCAGAAGGAAAACTTTCCATTACCTCCTATGGAACAGATGCTGCAATCAGTCGTAGGTTCAGAGTTAATGTCTTTTCGGGATGGATTTTCAGGTTATAATCAAATTCTCATACATCCAAATGATCGACTAAAGACCTCATTTAGAACCAAATGGGGAACATACGCTTAGGAAAAGATGCCATTTGGATTAATCAATGTCGGTGCAACATTTCAGAGAGCCATGGATATCGCTTTCAAAGGTTTGGTGAATAAAACAGTGGTAATTTATTTAGATGATATAATTGTGTATTCAAAAAAGCGCAGTAATCATTTAAAGGACTTAACAATATTTGAATGTTGTCAGAGATATGGAATTTCTCTAAATCCAAAGAAATCTTTCTTTGCTTTAAGTGAAGGTAAGCATCTTGGATTTATTGTATCTAAAGATGGCATTGACATAGATCCTGATGGGATAAGAGAAATTTCTGAAATCTCTTTGCCTCGCAACAAAAAATCCATGCAATCTTTGCTAGGTTAGATAAATTTTGTCAAAAGATTTGTCCCTGACTTTTCACGAATTGTTTTACCCCTCCAATCTATGATCAAGAAAAAAATTGTTTTTAAATGGGGATATACTGAGCATAAAGCTTTCAATCTTATCAAACAAGCAATTATAAATGCTCCCTCTTTAGCAACTCCAATTTTTTCTAATCATTTTATTTCATATACTTTTGCTTCCAAAACATCATATACTGCTATTTTGACTCAAGTCAATGATAAGAAAGCCGAAGCACCAATTTCTTTCTTTACCTCCAATTTGCAAAGGTATTGAATTGAATTACTTAGATGTTCAAAAACATGTTTTTGTTGTTTTTAAACCAATAAAACTTTTCAGACCCTTTCTTCTTAAAACTCACACTAAATTAATAGTTTCATTCTCATCAGTGAGAAATTTACTAATGCAAAGAGAATTAGGTGAGAAAAGAACAAATTGGGTAACAGCACTGCAAGAATACAACATTGAGATTAAACCAGCTAAAATTGTTAGAGGTCAAGATTTTTGCAGAATGTTAGCTGGAGCATCCAACCTACCAGCATCAGAAGATTCAGGTGATGATATACAAATATGTGAGGAACTCCATGATGGACCAGATGGTGAACATTTTGGACGAGATACAATAGCGCATAAAATCTTGCATGCTGGCTATTATTGGCCAACCTTATTCAAAGATGCACACGAATATGTAAGGAAGTGCAAAATTTGTCAAGCAGTTGCTAGAAGACAAAGGAAACCCGTATTACCATTACAGTTGATCAACATTGAACAACCATTTGAGCAATGGGGACTAGACATAATAGGTGAGATCGTTCCTCACTCTTCAAAGCAATATAAATATATCCTTACAGCGACTGATTACTTCACTAAGTGGGTGGAAGCAATTCCACTCAAGGTAGCCAATTCTAAAAACATCATTGAATTTATTGATCAATTTATTATTACTAGATTTGGCCTACCAACTGCCCTCATGTTTGACGATGCATCCTATTTCACATGCAATTTTATGGCAGAATTTGCTCTTAAAAGAGGTTTCAAACTTAAATATTCTGCTAATTAATATCCTCAGGTAAATGGTTTAGCTAAATAAAAATCTCATAAGGATCATCAAATGAACTATTGATCAGAGTCAGAACAATTGGCATAAATCTTTAACATTTGCTCTATGGGCAGATCGAATAACATAGAATGCCTCAATAGGCGCTGCTCCTTTTAATTTGGTCTATGGAAAAGAGGTTATTCTCCTTACAAATGGAGCTATTCCCTCTCTAGCCCTGGTTCAATTTATTGAAAAAACTCCTTCCTCTTTTATGTAATTAAGACAATCACAAATCCTCAAACTCGAAGAAGAAAGACATAAAGCCAAGATCATACATGCACATCATCAACATTTAGTCAAATCTTCCTTTGATGCAAATTCTGTAATTCCTAAATCTTTTCAAATCAGAGACCTTGTATTGAAGTGGGATAAAGCACACGAGGAAAAAGGTAAGCATACCAAATTCCAAAGAATGTGGCTTGGCCCATTTCAGATTGCGGAACAGATCAACCCATCAACATTTCTATTGCAATATTTATCAGGCAAGAGAGATTCTCTGCCTATCAATGGGCAAATTTTGAAGAAATATTTTTCATAGAAGATAACCTCTTCTATCCCTTGTACACTATTTCCTTTACTTTTCTTAGGAAAATAAAAGTTAAATAGTATTTACTTTTGGCTTTTCAATAAAAAATCTCTTTAAATATTTTGATTTTTCGCTGGTATAAGTAGAGATTGTTAAGAAGATAATTATGACAATTGAAAAATAAGCTAAGTTCTATTTCTCTAAAATTTGTTTGTTTCCACCAAAATTATTTGCTTTTTGTGAAACCCAAACTTTATAAAGAGACCTTTGTTCTATTATTAGTGAAGAAAAGTATCTTTAACAAAGTAAAGACTCTCTGCATATAAGCACCTTTAACTCTATAATTGTCATCCAGAAGCTCTTACGGAGTCAGTGATTCTCCCCATTCAGTAAACTTTTCTCTTTTTAGAGTGTAATTCTAAATTATACTAAAACTTAAAAGATAAGAGTTCTCATTAAGAGTTGGCTTACCATGTTCATAGGGAAATAATAAATTGGCATTGCCAATATTGCATATCAAAACAGGGTAATGGCTTGAGATTATTTTAATCAAAAGACAAGGGGTCTCATCACGAGCCAGCTTGTTCAGTTGAATTACAACGAGTAAATGGCATTCTCACTTTTTGGCCACCAAACCAAGACAATGACTTTTAAGTAGAAAAAAAGGAAAAAATTTAGAAGAAAAATAAATTGTTTAAAAAAGAAAGAGAAGAGAATAAGTATATGAGTTTGGATTTATCTCTAAAAATTGCACTCTTATCTAGATGGGATACTAAATCATTGATGGCTAAAAGGTAACTCTGTCGAGGTTATGGACGCCTTGTGGCAACATAGGCTCTACCTGTGACAAATGATTACATCTAAAATCTAATCTGCAAGAGCCCCTACTTTATCTTTAACCAAGTAAAGAATGATATAGACAAATGAATTTTCATTTTGAAGAGGATATCAAGTGGATGATAATTAGGTTAGTTTTGTTTCCTTATTCAGATAAATGTTACTTGTCTTAAATTTCATGTAATTCCTATTTTCTGAACTATCTTTATTTTGAGAGTTTTAGAAGTTTCAAAAAACTATCAGAGATAATTGGTTCTTCCAGTGAATCACCAATTGTTGTATTGTTCAACAACCCCCCATTTATCAATTTACTGGTTAATATTCTATTGATAAATGGGGACCCTTTATAAAAAATTCTTCAAAAAATTTAACACTTAAGCGCTTCCTTTTTAATTTGTTAGAAATAAATTTCTAAATAAACATAGGGTATCAAGCCAAAATCCCTTTGTGACTAGCTATTCATCTCTTTATCACATATTGTTGGACTATGCGTGTCAAAGGTTAATTAACAATCGGGATCTACGAATTGCGATAAGAGGGACCACTATAATATACTTGTGGTATCATTAAACTTTTCATTAAAACTAAGGCTTAGAGTATTTCTTACAAAATAAAGTACCTATCACAATCGCATAGCGACATTCACAAAAGCACAAACAAGCAAAAACCTTTAGAATACGTGATTTACGATATTGCGACATAACGAACCAAAAACTCATCACATCACGACGCTTACACAAGGGCCAATCTTTTGAACCATGAAATGTTGTGAAATGTGATATGCCCCGGACCCGATGGAGGTATACGATAATTGTTATAACCTTGGTTAGGTCCAACGCATAGTAAAAGGTCACTTTATGCAATAAGTATTCATTCGAGAAAAATGCGCTCAAAACGATAAAAAGGTACATCGCTCATGTCGCATCTCGCAAAATTCTAAATAACTTTGAAATAACACATAACCAAAAGTGTGATGTTGTGACATTGCGATAAGAACTTATCGCAATCACATAATCAACATCACGCACTTCAAAATCATCAACTTGAAGTTTTTCTTACACATTTGCGAGGCGATGTCTTAAATGAATAATAAAGGAAATAATAAAATATATTAGTGCATATTTAATGAGTATTAATGGCATTTATGTTTAAAACAGATCGACGTGATTTGATATCTTTCATCTGCATTTTCGAATAAAAGCTTCTTCCTTGTCACCTTTCAAAATTAACTGTATCATTGCATTTTCACTGTCATTTTCACTTTGTGTTTATCCAATAATCTCCATTGCTCAATTTCAGGGAACCTCCAAAGGAAACAATGTTTGAAAAGATGGCAAAGAAGGGAAAAGCTATTGCATCTGAGAAATCAGACACGATACCACTCTTCTCTAATACCACCTGCAGCAAATACAGAGGAACGACATCATGGGAAGCTATGTATAACCTACTCGAAGAAGAAAAACCCAGGCCACTGGAAACAAAGACAACAACTGATGCCGAAGAATCATCTGACACTTCCTACTTTGCGGCAACATGTTCGTTTCTACACAGAATAGCTGCAAGACCTAAGATATTACCATATATTGATATGGTAAAATGGGTGATTGATAATGTGAATATCTCAGATAGAACTTTCAGGAATGCAAGACATGAGGTCATGGGGTCGTTCACACTAGACAACTTGAGCCAGATGTACCATTTACTAGAGCCTTAAAAGCTCTATGACAAAGATTTCCTTGAGCATTTTTCCAAAGAGAACGAGGACCCATTAGATGTTACACAGACCTAGAGGTCATGCTCAAGCAAATTCAAACGAGAGAAATATGGTACGTACCCAATTGCATCCCTCTCTGCCCCACATAATTTTGCAGCTGCGATGATGTGTAGATTATTTGGTAAAGTTGATAGTACCAAATTTTCTATAGAGTGGCTTCCATTAATTGATGCAGTGGTTAACGCAATGATAATGAATTAGAGTCAGATTTCATCAGACAATTTAGCTATAGCTATTAGGGAATGTAGGCAAAAGAGAAGTGTTTCCTCCAGAATTATTCCCCCTTTTTATATGAGCGCTTATGTAATCGACGCCATTTGTTTTTGATCTTAATTTCCAAACATGGGTTGGAAGTGGAATGTATAGAATCTTGTCCCCATCCATGCGTACCGTAAAATCTTGTGGGAATCCCAATTCAATTCCCATTTTTTACAAAATCTGCCATGGTATTACGATGCCTATTTATAAAACCATTTTTGATAAAACGACCCCCAGGCTTTCCGAAGAAGCCGAGATAGAAATATTGTTAGTCGCAAGATGGTTCAGTGAAGAAACATTCACCTATATCAGAGTTTTTGGTAGCATTGCAGCTCCACATGTCCTCCCATACTATGTTCCATACAAGCTATTGGTAAGAGAGATAACTTACCAAACAACATGGGAGGGTTTAACCAAAGCCCTGAGGGAGTAGAAGAAAACCATTTGGCCAACCTTCCCATTACAATGTGGTGCTTTCGCAGTACATGACTATGGGCATGGAGTAAAAGAAGTAGAGAATATTATATCTCTAAAATTGGCCACAGTTCCAAGGCGACAATATGGCCAAATCAATTTGCTAAAGACTTCACCACCATGTTTAAAGTCAAACACTTTACTCACGAAGAGGATCCATTTGATAACCTCTTTCAAGGAGCCAAATCATTTGCTCAGGTCCTACATTTAGCATCATTATAGTTAAGCCCAGATGATATTAATGTTTTTCATGTATATAGGAATAAAAGGTTGTTAAATTTCCCATTGGACCTATTACAAATTGAACCAATAAGAGAACCGACTCCTAGTGTGAGCCTAGAGGGAAGTTGAAAGGAAAATTCTAATGAGGAAACACGAAAGAAATCAACTCACGAGTAGAAATAATCAGAGCAACAATCACAGAATGGGGAAGGGAGTCCTAAAAAAGATTCTGAGAAAGAGATAGAAGGAAATACTGAAGAAACAACCAAACAGGCCTTGACCAAGAAACAGACAGAGGTCAGCTCCACTTCAGTTCAAACATGGAAGATTCTAGTCATTGACCTAGACAAAGAATGGGAGCAGTTCAATCAGAAGCTCCAAACAGGGACAAGTCTTGAGGAAACATCTGGATGTCAAACCCCCAAACAGACTCAGCATAAAGCAAATCCAGAGACAACAAAGTAAGGGGCTACAAACACTCAAGATATTGAGGTTATTCTGGCCTTTCCCACTTCTGAAATTGTCTTGAAAATTGAAGAGATACCTCCACTCGACATATTTTACAACCCTACACATAAGGTTGTGGTTAAAAGACAAAGAAAGAAGAGGAAATTGGACACCACGACTGTTGCAACTCTAGAGAACAAATCAATGGAAGTTGTGTGGAAAGACACTCCTGTTGACCCAAAAAAAAACCTTACGAAGTTGTCACAGTTTGCAGGAGCCTATGCCACCGACCATTGATAAAGCAAGAGAAGTTCGACTACTGCTAAAAGAAAAATAACAGAGAATTCTTCAGCTTAAACAACATTTAGAACAAGAGAAAACCAATCAGCAAGTAGAACAACAGGTAGCTCAGCTTCAGAGGGAATTCGAGCAAATGAGGTTACAACACCAAGCAAGCATATCAGAAAAGGACTCACAAATTTTCCAGATGTAGGCCATGGTAGATAGATTTAAAGATAATCCTCAAGCAGAGGAGTTCATCAAAGAAGCAATCAAGCTAAATTCTCTATTGATACGGCAACAAGAGATGTTCTGCCAGATAATCTCACAGATCAATCCTTACTGTGAGACGAGTGATAAATTGACAAACCAAGTGAGTGATCCGAGGTTTGAATATGAAGAAATACATAAAAAGATTTATGAATTATTACCTGGTAGGAATCTGATGAGGGAAGAAAGGTTTATCTACTAGAAATAGAAGAATCCCACAAAGACATTCTATTTGCAGATTGGGATACACGGTTAAAGTAGGCAGAAAGGGTGACAATGACAACAACAAGTGCAACAAACAATATAATTGAGGCCATTTTGAAAACCTCCACAGTGCCAACCTTGTCAAGGAATGAATACCAAGGTCTCTCCTAGATATCAAACAACTGGAACAACAGTGGAAACAAATAGCTCAAACCAAAGAAGAAGCAATCAAACAGCTGACCAAAGTGGATTGGGAGACATAATGGCAATATTTGGTAAAATGACATAGCCAGTGGATGACTCTGCGATGCTTAACTACCTCTGCACAAAAAATGGTTCCAGCTCTATCAGATGCCATATTTGCAGGACAATTAAAATCCATAATCGGCCAGCCGCCACAGATCAAACCAATGATCGACATTTGCAATCTCAAAGATCAAGTTAGCCGACCAAGATAATTCAAGTTCAAAGAAGCTTGTCATTAGTTTAATTCTATTTTTAGTTTTATTTTTGCTTACTCTGAGGAAGGTTGTTTGAAACCTTCTCAGTTTTTTTTGTAATAATCTATCTTTGAGGCATGTATTATAGTATTTAAACCCCTCTCATGCATTTAGAGAGGGGTCTAGAATTTTATCAAAAACACTTTTCAAGACATTATAGTTCTCTTTTTTTTGGATGGTTTTGATGAAATTATTGGAACATGATCTATTTTTCTTTGAATATTGAGCATGCTCTACTGAAATTGCACTTTTGTACTCTTAGAATGTATTAGATTGGATGAAATTGGATCAATATTGCTGAGCCCATGAGCAGGACCTTTCATATATGGTACTTTTATCGTATGATCGTGTTTTATTTATGTATTAGCAATACTCTTTCTTTGATTGTCTTATGTATCAAAATCTAAGTTATAGTTCTACATCATTGCACTTTTGTATGATGTTTCAGCTCTGATTTTGTATTGAATACGTGAACAATTACGATATGCGATAAAGTTTTCTCTATTGTTTTGTCTAACTATTTATCCAAAACAATTATCATTAACGATTTCATTTCTCTTGGCAGTTGAATGATCTTTATTACCAATTGCTTTGAGACATATCTGTAGATTGCATACCTTAGTTTATTCCCGGGTATATTTATAGTCAGATAATGTTAGATTAAGATATATGTATGTGTTTATTATTTAGATTATATTATACTTAGTTGAATCATTCTCCGCTATATCTTATATCACCCTAACAACATTATAAAATCAATCCTCTAGGAAACTAGTCCCATTATCCCTAGTCAGAGCCACTATACCAAACGGAAAAGGAGCTGTTTTTAAGGTTTGGACCGCGTTGTTATCCCCCACGTTGTTGCAGTGAATTTCGAGGCTTCAAAAAGTACATAGGGGGTTTACACAATTACCTTAGGCATACTATCTTAATGTTTAATCCCAATAATCTAGATGATGTGTGTGTGCAAGGCACTTATCTTGAGGCAAGAGGGAAAAACACCCCAGAAGAAGGTAGTAAAAATCCATTTAAGAGTAAGGGAAAAGAAAAGGCTTTCAAAGGGAAGGAAAAGAAAAATGTGTCTATCAAAAATGAAGGAGAGATAATTACATGCATACACTATTCCAAAGAGGGTCACAATGAAGCTCACTATTGGAAGCTTCATCCCGAAATGAACCAAAAAGAAACAACAAGAAGGGAAAACAGAAGACAACTGCAACCACTCAACAATATTTGGGATCCAATTCGGGTGATGATAATAAAATCACAGCCATGGGGTTAAAAGAAAAAGAATCAATTGCCAACACTAGTTCTTTAGACTCGCAAAATGAAACTCCAAATGAAAAGAGGAGAATAGAATTGTTTCACATAAGGGTGATCTCAAAACATAACAAGATTGATATGTTGTTTGATAGCAGCTCTCAAGCCAATCTTATCTCTGTAAACATTGTCAAGAGTTTAAATCTGGAAACTGTTCCACATCATAAACCGTATCCACTTGGATGGGTATGTGACAATGCGCAATTGAAGGTTACTAGAAAGTGTAAACTGAGATTCGTTATTACTGCAAATTTCATAGATGAAGTGGAGCTTGATGTTGTGTCGTTAGATATTTGTGGCATGATTTTGGGCAACACGTACCTTTATGACAAAAAATATATCTTCCATCGACATGAAAATAAATATCATTTATTCAAAAATGGAGTAGAATATATTGTGAGAACTCACAGTAGGAAAAAAAAAAATTGCTTGTTAATGTAGGGAAGATGAAAAGACCAGTGAATTCGAGCAAGAATTTCATGCTTCTCATGATCAAACCCAAAAATGATGTTAATAATGAAGCTTTTAAAGGTTGTGATTCGAATTTGAAATCTGAATTGGTTGACGTAGTGAACCAATATGATGAAATGTTTCAGGAACCAAAGAGATTACCTCCCAAGAGAGGAATCCAACACGAGATACAGTTGCAGCAAGATTGTCCTCTTCTTAACATTGGCATGTACAAGATGTCAGTGATGGAAAGTGTAGAAATTAAGACATAAATCCAAGATTTGTTGAATAAAGGGATCATCGGACCATCTTCATCACCTTGTGGTTCACCTATTGCCTTGGTGCCAAACAAAGATGGAACATGGTGCATGTGTGTGGACTTTCGTGCATTAAACAAAATTACGGTAAAGAACCATTACCCACTACCTCGAATAGATGATTTACTGGATCAATTGAAAGATGGAAAGTATTTTACTAAACTGGACTTAAGAAGTGGCTACCATCAAATTAGAATAGCTAAAGGAGACATTTGGAAGACAACATTCAAAACAAAACAGGGTTTGTTTGAATGGCTAGTTATGTTGTTTGGTTTATGTAATGCTCCTGCTACATTCATGCGTGTGATGAATGATGTGTTGAGGCCATTTCTTGATGAATTTGTTATAGTCTACTTAGATGACATCTTAATTTTCAGTAAATCTCGTGATGAACATGTCATGCATGTAAGAAAAGTACTCGGTGTCTTGAAAAAAGAACAGTTGTATCTGAAGATGTCAAAGTGCGAGTTTGGAAAGACTTCTTTAGCTTACTTGGGTCATATTATTGGAGGAGGTGAGTTGAAAATAGATCCCTCCAAGGTTGATGTCATTGTAAACTGGCCAAGGCCCAAGAAAGTTAAGAGGTAAGAAGTTTTCTCGGAGTGGCCCAATATTGGAGGAAATTCATTGCTAATTTTTCTCTTATAGCAGCTCCTTTGCATGCGTTGAGTAGCGTGAAAAAGGTTTTTCAGTGGGGAGGCAAACAACAAAAGGCCTTTGATGCGTTGAAGGAAAAGACAAGTATAGCTCCCGTCCTCGCACTTCCAGACTTGAGACAGTCATTTGAGATTCAAACAGATGCTAGTGACTACGTTATGGGTGCAGTCATCATGCAGCATGGTAAGTCTTCTGTTTTCATTCAGAAACTTTTAATGGTGTAGTGATTAACTATCCTACATATGACAAAGAATTGTATGCATTGGTGCAAAGTGTGGAAAAATGGAAAAACTACCTGATGGGTAAGGAAACAATCATTCACACTAATCATCAACCATTACAATACCTGCAATCTCAATCAAAGTTGCAGCAATGAAGGCACTTTCGATGGATGGGTCTCCTTCAACAATTCCACTTGGTAATTAGGTGTAAGACAGGTATCTACAATAAAGTTGTTGATATGATTTCCAGGCCGATTGTTAGTGAAATTACTTTACTCAAGCATAATTATGTTTTACATGAAAGCTATATTGAGCAATATGCATTAGATAATGAATTTCAAGATGTTTACGCAAGCTTGAGTCAAGGTAACCAAGTATTGGAATTGGATTATCATTTGCATGATAACTTGTTGTACCATCTTGGCAAGCTTTGCATTCTGCAAGGAGAAACAGTTAACATCATAAGAGAGGCGCATACTTCTCTTATTGTTGGTCATTTCAGTGTAAGTAAGACGGTGGCACATCTACAAAGGTATTGTTATTGGCCTCATATGCTCGAAAGTGTGTCTCGTTTTATTAAGGGATGTTCATTATGTGCAATTAGTAAGCCTAGTAATAGGAAGTTCGGATTGTACACACCACTTCCAGTTCCTTCGTGACCGTGGGAGAGTTGTTTCTATGGATTTTATAGGAGGTCTTCCATTGTCGAAAAGAGGTCATGATTATTTGTATGTAGTTGTGGATAGGTTCAGTGAAATGTGTATTTTGATGCCATGCAAAAATCAAGTTACAGTTGAACAAATTGTTCAGTTATTCTTTTAGAATATTTGGGTGCATTTTGGATTGCCTACATCCATTGTTAGTGATCGAGATTCTCGCTTTGTGGGCAATTTTTGGTCAAACTTGTGGGGATTCATGGACACCAAACTGAAAAAGAGTACAACCTTTCATCCACAAATAGATTGTCAAATTGAGGTAGTGAACCAAAAAGTGATACATCTTCTGTGTGGGTATTGCAGCAAACATCCTCAGTTGTGGGATGAACAATTGCACTATATTCAGCATGCTTACAACTGAGTCAAGCACTCTTCCACTCAAACTTTTCCATTTGAGGCATGCATGGGATACTTGCCTAAATCTCCTTTGGATTTTATATTTGGAAAATATGTTGCTATTGAAGGTCATAGTGACATAGATAAAGCAAGAAAGTTCATTGAACAAATACAATTAGTACACCAAAAGGTTCAATAACAACTTGAGAAAAGCCAAGGCAAGTACAAAGCAAGGCATGACAAGCATCATCAAGATCACGAGTTCCAAGTTGGTGATGAAGTTTGGCTTCACATTAACAAAGAGAGGCTCCAAGGAGAGGGTAAAAAGCTCAGACCAATTAGATATGGTCCATTCAAAAGTTTGGAAAAGATTGGTAACAATGCCTTCAGGTTGGATTTTTCTTCATATATGCAAATTTATGTTGTTGTTAATGTTGAGAATTTAAGGTTGTATGAGCCTCCTTTGATTGAAGATCAAGGTGAGAATATTCAAATTCCACCTATTGAAGACTTTTCTTCAGAATTTCTTGATGTGCTCTAACAAGACACTATACTTGATAGAAAAACAAGGACATCAAAAAGGGGAAGTATTTATTATCTTCGAGTGGGGCTCAAAGGTACAATTCCTTCAAAAGCCAAATGGATAGAGGTTGGAAAGGTGAGGGAATTGTACCCTCACTTGCTAAATAATTGAAAGTGATCCTTTTGGGGTCCAAAAGGCTTCCAGTGGGGAGGAGTGATTAGGTGCTCAAAATTATGCTCAAAAAATCCAAGTGTCAGAATTTTGTTAAATTTAGTTTCTCATTGAAGAGCTTGTTATTTTGATTCCAACGGTATGAATGACACTCAAATATGAGCTCGTGTGAAAAAGTTATAGCAAGTCAAAGTTCAGGTTTGACTTGCTCACATGGCAGGGTTGGATGACGTGCCCGGATCCATCAGTGAATGAGGAGGTGCCAAGTGGCAGGCCTCCATTGGTTTCTACATTTTTCAAAATCGCATATCGGTGAAGCAGGTGTTACAGAATCCCCCCCCGACAAGATCAGAGTTGCGATGTGATAAATCACATATTGCACATCGCAACAGGGAAGCAGGTCGGCATTACAAAATTGGCACTGACAGGTTTGGTTTGCGATGTGATATCGCAATCACAAATTGCAACAAGGTGGACAGGTCCCGCATATGTATAATACCGCCAAGTTTTTCTGTCGATTGTGATATCCTGGATGCGATACATTTATAGCTTGCAGTTTAATGTCTCGTTGGGTCCGCTAATATCACAATCGCACATTATCACCTTGTTCACAGACCATAAGCCCACAGAACTCCACAGATTGCGATTTGTGATGGACAATCGGTGCCGATGGATTATGGCCCACTACTCGCAAAATTCTCGCTCCGTTAGTGGAATTTTGGAGCGAAATTGTGGGTTCCTATCAGATGTGGAGCAATTTGTGGAACGAATAGTGGGAGAACTAGGAGAAGTCATAACTTCTTTAGTTTTCCACCAAATTGGTTGCAAAAGGAGGCTAGATAGCCATTTTTTAGTATTTTGAATTGATGTGAGCAGATTTCAGAATCATTTGAGCATTGTAAACACACATTTTTACACTTTTGAGCATAATAGAGAAGCCTAAGCCATTGGAAGCTGAACCAAGGAGATGTAGCCTAGGAGGGGTGAACTCCTTTATCATGTGCTTGTTGTAATGTGTTTTTGATGATGTTCTGTATATGTTTATGCTGCTGTTCAATTTCTGGTTTAAGTTAAATTGCTTATAGAATTAACATAAAAACTCTTCATTTTACTTAGAAAAAATGATGAATCCTTAAGCACAATGAAAGCATTTTGTTTATAATCCAAGAAAGATCTTAGCACTGCAAACTAATATTCTAAATCAGATCACTTAGGAATAAAAGATTCCTTTGCTTTTGGGTCGAAGGTTATATTTGGAGTTTTTTGGTTGAAAAAATCTTGGGGGCCCCTTAAGTCTTGAATTCCAAATTGGGGATTTCAAAAGTTCCCTCTTGGTTTCTTCTTCTACAAGATCCTTATTTATCACTAGTAGAGGGATTTGGGTTAGGAATATAGAACTTTTAATGCCTAAAAGACTAGGCAAAATTCACTATTGGACTCAACCCTTTTATTTCTACCTCTAAACCCTAAGATCCAAAAACTACTTTTCTCCAATGACTTCATTCTATGAGGGGAACATAATTGAGAGGACTTAACCATGAGAGGCCTGCAGTTTTTGTTGTCATTTCCAATGTCCAAGATTTGTTCCTTATGAAGAACCAAGGCTGAAGGATACTCTACTTGTGCCATTGGTTTTTCTGGGTTACTTCCTATTAGTGTTTTTTTCCTTTATAATTTTGTTTTTATATTTGTTAAAGGAAGTTCTAGAAATTTCACTCCAAGTACTTGTTGTTGCATTCCTTTAGCTCAAACATTCCTCTTATTAGGGTAATTACAATCCACTGGTAGGTGCCCATTGTTATGGCATTGCCCACATTTGAAGGATATGCATTTGTACTTGATTGTTAGCTGAAAACTATCTTCTCTTGTATTGATAACCACTTTCTCTGCTAATCCTTTACTAGTTTCAAGGCCCTCTAGTATTATTGCCATCTCAAAGCATCGAGTGTCTTGTAAAGATAAATCAACTTCATAAAACTCACTAAGTGAGTTTACTATTTCTTCAAACACATCCTCGAACCATAACACCAATGGTAGCCCTGATATTTGGATCCATATTGATAGAATGTCCACTGAGGCCTTTCAGGCATCAAAGTCAACATGTCATTCCTTCAAAAAAAAGGTTTGGGATTCCCACATCCATCTGCTCTGTAGAACCTTGTTTTCCTCTCTCGTTGACTTAAAAAGTCATATTAGCTACCCCTTAGCCAAGGTCATTATGTGTGGTGTGTATCTCACTAGACGTTCAAAGTTTAACCTTGTCCAATGCTTTAAACTTTCACAAGACATTTTTTCTTAGGAAAAGGGGCCAATATCTATTGGATCCCAATTGTATCTAAATAGAGTCTCACTTTACTGGTTTATTTTAAATTATAGTAAAGAACATTTACACTTGCTTTCTATCACATGATTCATGTCTAAATTTGAGTTTGACGATGATTAAATCTGTTTCGAATTTGAATTTTTTGACAAAATTTTTTTGAGATTCGACTGTATGTGTGTGTGTGTGTATATAATAAATATATATATATAATATATAAATTAATATATATATAAAGAGATATAATATATATATATATATCAAAACGGGTAGCATTTTCATTATTAAACTGGAAAATGGTTAGGTCCCGTACGAAATTCAAGTTTGTGCTCTCTGCAATTTTCATCGATTTATATTGGATAGGTACCTTCTTGCTACTGACATTATTTACATATTGTCTTAGAACATAACTATAACTGTAGACTCTCTAGAAAACACCACTATATTCTATACATCGACATAGCGTATATATAAAATTAAAACGTAAATCTTTTAGTTGCTACCGAGATCGAGTTCATCACCCGCAGGTTCACCCACAATAGTTTTCAGTTCCTCCGCAACATCCTCTTCATCATCCAGGACCCTCTCAGTAGCAGCAACCTCAGCACGAGCAATGTTGAAGACCGTGGCTTCCCCAACCCCGAAAACTTATTTTAAGACCTTTACAGTCGTAGTTTCCACCTTAATTTCAATGTTATCCACCTTTTGATGTAGGTTCAACATATCTATACGTAGGCCTTCCATTGTCTTCTGTAATAATTCCAAATCTTTACCCAATCCAGATAATTGAGCATATATAACAACCATATTTTTGTTAATTTCCTTAACGATATCCTTTATAGCTTGTTTACGAGAATTCTCCACCAAATTCTTGACGCTTCCACCACTGTCGTGACCAGACCCCGATCTTCCGAACCCAGATCCTCCCCCACTGCCATTATGCATGGAGGCAATCTTCGCAACAATCCGCCTCTGAACAATAAAAATCTTTTGATTAACTGACTGGATCCATCTACAATATATAATAGCATGTTCAACCCCAACATTCCTTCCGATCTTATCCTTCATAGATGCAAGACAATTTAGAGTCTTGCTAAGGCAAATTCCCTCCATATTTTCCACCATCAGAAATAACGAGGATCGTAATGCGATGGCACCATCTTCCTCGACAGGTATAGTTATATTACATATCCCAGTGAGTAATCGAAACTTCGACGCTCACCTATCCTCATACATGATCTATATTCCAATGGCACCACACATGTGCCTTAACTCGCAACCTACCAACCCTGCTTCCAAAGCATTGTGAAGGAACCTCGGGGAGTTAACCATCTTAACTACCAACTTAATTCTTTGAAGACCCTTACCCCTGCAGTACAACACTGATCTGTTGCTACAGATCAAGGGATGTGACATGAGGTTATGTTTTGATTTATACATAAACTACCTTGTTCCAACATCAACCCCGCGTTGGCTTGACCATCCGCCATGTGCTTATTGGCATGCAACACATGGAACAAGTTAACCTTTTCATTTTTTTTTTTAACAAATAAATAATCCTTGCCATGATTGAGGAGGTTTCATCATCGAGAAGATTGGCGTTCTCAAGGAGCTTCACACATTTTTGAATAATCATCGTGGTATCGCCAACTATAGACAATATTTTGATACCATTAACCAAATTGAGTTTCAGACCTTGCCAAAGAGAACGGGCTTCTCCTTGATTATTTGTCACAATGCCAAGACCCCATGTGTACTTTACTTCTGTTTTTTCTTCGAGGTTAACAATTATCCCTCCCACTCCAGCCTCCCCGACAAAAATTCATATATATTACACGTTATATATATCATAAATAATGTAATAGTAAATTACATTAATATAAATAATATATATATATATTATATAATATAATATATATATATATATTATTATATATATATATATATATATATATATATATTGTGTGTGTGTGTGTGTGTGTGTGTGTAAAATAAAAATTATATTTTTGTTAAATAAAATAATAGTTTACATGAAGTGATAAAAAATTATATTTGAATAAGAATTTATGTCATAAATTACATATATTTGTGTAATATAATTTAACCTCCCTTTGTTATAGGTGTGGGTTAAATTCTCCTTGGGTCCATCACGATCAGGCTCCGTGCTTTGATTCAATTGGGCGTGCAACCTTTTCGGGTGGCCGGCCCTAGCAACTATTATGAGAAAAAATGGTTTAAAATAAAATGAAAAATTAACATATTTTTTATCATAAAATTCATATATATTACACACTATGTATACTCTAAATAATGTAATATAAATATACATTAAAAAAAAAAAAAAAAAAAAAAAAAAAAAAAAAAAAAAAAAAAAAAAAAAAAAAAAAAAAAAATACATGTAAAATAAAATATTATATTTGTTAAATAAAATAATACTTTATATAAAGTGATAAAAAAATATATTTGAATAAAGAATTTACATCATAAATTATATATATTTATGTAATATATTTTACATATAGACCCCTAGTGGTTAAGAGCATGTGTTCCTCCTAAGAGATCACAAGTTCAAGCCCAGATGAAGTAGAGTATGTATTGATTTGTAGACTTATCCCCTTGTCCCATAAACAAGAGAGTCTCATATACCAATGAGGTGTCTGGCTTGACCACGACCTTAAAATGCAATTATTACTAAATTTGACTATATGTATAATCTTTAAAATAAATTATAAATTAACATATTTTTATATAAAAATTATGTATATTACACATTTATATAATAATAAATTGACTCTCTAAAATAAAAATAATACTTTATGTAAAAATATATGTAAATTAAAATATTATATTTATAAAGTGATAAAAAATTGTATTTGAATAAAAAAATTATGTCATAAATTATAATTTACATATCTCAAATTAAAATAAACGGATCCAAACTATAGACTAGGTCGAGTGTGAGTTACATGATGCGTTTGGGGCCTAGGCATATACAACACATCCTCGACGGACTAGGACGAGAGTGGATCACATGATGTGTTTTTATTTTTGGAGGATTACCTTAGCTTCGATTTGGGAGAAGATCTTGTAGAAGTTTGGAAGTCATACATAGATGCTTCACATGCTTCATAATTTCTCTTAGTGAAAAAATCCTTTTGTTTTGAAGCTCTTAGGTCACCCTATGGGGTAATCTATGGAGATCTTCATTGCCCATCCAAGGATTGAGCCTAATATGGACTTTGTCTTCTCTGCCCACCTTTTAGATCAACCAATTAGTAACCAGCTAGAAAGTTGAATCCATAACTTTCTAGATAATTGATGCATTATGCAGTTATTTCATTGAACTCCCAACCCATGAACCACCAGCCTTTTCCTTGTACCAACCTCCATACACTTTTTGTATCTAGGTCCTTGGAGAATAGGAATAGGTTTTTTAGGATCCAGCCTCCATTTTATTTTGGAGCTCTACCAATTTTTCTAGGATGCTAGTATGAGACCTTTCTTTTTGTTATCTCTTGATCAGATGTATTTATAGCACAATTTCCTAATTTTCTCCAATACATCTTGAGGGACCCAAACCAATGAAATCCAATATCCTAATATGGTTGTATGCTACTTTGACAAGTATTAATTTCCCCCCTATTGAAAGCCTATGGTAAGAAAATAATTGGGAGAAATATCCTTACCTATGCTCAAGGATGTGCCACATGGACAAAATAGAGTATCAAGATTTATTATCATACTAGTAGTTTTATAGAATAACTCCAGTATATTTTTAGATATCTCGCCTATCAATCTAGAACCTTCACTAAAATTCATACTATCATCCACAAATGAGGGGTGTGATATTGCATGTAGGACCAATGTAAATCCCTTTGAAGCTGCCATGTCTAATGCCTCTTTCAATAATCTACTCTACCATTCTGCTATTAGTAGAAATGGGAGAACGAAGAGGGGGCATCCCTGTCTGAGACCTTTGATTGGTCTGAAGAAAGGGGATGCTAGCCAATTGATTAGGATAAGAATGGAGACAAAGGTAACACATCTCATCACCCATAACACAAAGTTATGACAACAATTTAAGTGAATGAGAATCAATATTAGGTAAAACCAACTTACCCTTTCATAGGCCTTTGAGAGGTCCACTTTGAGTACCACCAATCTTTGTTTTGTGGTCTTGATCAAGTGAACACTTTCATGTGCTATTCCAACTGCATATGGATTTGTCACTCTTCCAAAAATCCAAATTGTTTTCCTGAGATTTGTTTTGATAAAACCTTCTATGTTGTGGTAATGACCTTTGAAATAATTTTGTAGATACAATTTCATAAGGATATTGGCCGAAACTTTTCAAAAGATTTTGGATTATGCTCTTTTGGAATCATTACAATGAAGGTAGTATTATAAGCCTCAAGCATTTTCCCCGTGTTTCCAGTGGTCTCTGCCACCCTTCTTAAGTCTTCTTCAAAGAATTCCTAACATCCTAAAATTCCACAAGTCAACCATCGGGCCTTGGGATTTTATCCCTTTGGAACTTTGTAAGATTTGAAGCAATTCATTTTTCCCAACTTCTTTCATCAACTCCAAATTATCTCCATTGTTTACAAAACCAAGGAAAAGTTGGAGAACCTTATTACTTCAACAATTGTGGCTTGAGAGTCCTCTTTGAAGAGATTGGAGAAATAGTTGACTCCTTTATCTACCATATCTTAAACGTTTGTAGGCCACATGTTATTTCCCTTTTCAATCTTCCAGAAATAGTTGATATTTTTTCTACCATTTTCATATTGATAAAAGAATTTGGAGTTTGCATCACCTGCTTGTAATCAAATGGCCCTATACTTGAGTCTTCACTCCTCTTTCTCTAGTAAGATATTCTTCTCTTTTTCTTCTAGTTGCTTTACTTTTAACCTCTATGTCTTAATCATGTATCCAAATTCTCCATTGTTTAAAGTGTCTCCAAACCTTCTTCCACGTCTTTGAGAAACCTTTCATATTTTTGTTTTTTTGTCCTTAGCCCATTGGGATACTACCTTCTTTGCTTCCTTCAAAAATTAAAGTGTGGCAAATCCTCTTAGATGATCATCATAGGGATTCCAAACATCCTTGATCTCGTTTAACCATTATTGATTTAGCATGAATGGGTTGGGTGGTTGTTCTTGAGTTAGGGCCACTTTTAATACAAGAAGGTTATGGTTTGCGTCCCCTCCTAAGGCTACCCATTGTTTTACAAGAATAAATGCATCCATGAATCCTTTAGATATAGAAAAACAATCGTGTCTCTTGGCTATTCTGTCTTCACTTGATCTCTTATTTCTCCAGGTGGGGGTTAGTTTTACTGGTGCAATTTCCAACAAGCTTGCAACTTTCAACTTTATTATAAAATAACTTGAGAGACAATCCATTTGAGTAGCAAGTCCCCATATTTTGAAAGCTCCTAATGTAAAGTTTAGGTCTTCCCCTATCACCATAAGGCCACTCTAAATATGCTTCATATTTGAAAAAATTGTCCTAGTAATGTGTTCTAATTGAGTAAAGGGCCATATATGTTTAGGACAGATTTATTATCTGATATCCAATGAAAATAAGACAACCCCTAGACTTGTAGAGAAGGCCTAGGAGTTAGATAGGTTAAATGAACACCTTTGCCTTCTTGTTATATTCCCACCAAATCTCTCAATAACATCAACATAATTGAACTCCCACTCAATCATAAATTTAGAGAGTTTCTAAATAACCTTTCCTCCATTTGTCATTGTATCTTGAAGGAGGATAATATAGGTTTTTAATGTCTCTATAAGCCTCCTATGCCAAGTTTTTTGAAGGATTGCCAACCCTTAGCAATTGAGGGTTAGGAATATCATTTAAGTTCCTCACAAGGGATAGATGTTCTAAGAGCCCTAGTTAGAGATAATTATTTCCCATGTATGATCTCTTATGATGCTTCTTTTGTGCCAAGGACATATAAGACTTCATTTCTCTTTGGTTTTGCTTCCAGTTTTTCTCATCAAGGAACCCTACCTCACCTGCTACCTTCCTTAGGAATCAATGATTCCTTTGCTTTTGGGTTGAAGGCTATATTTGGAGTGTTTTGGTTGAAAAAATTCTTGGGAGACCCCCCTAGGCCTTGAATTCCAATTTGAGGTTTTCAGAAGTTCCCTCCCAGGTTTCTTCTTCTACCAAATCCTTATCTATCACTGATAGACAGATTAAGGTCAGGAACATATAATTTTTAATGCCTAAAAGACTAGGCAAAATTCACTATTGGATTCACACCTTTTATTTCTACCTCTAAACCGTAAGATCCAAAATCTATTTTTTCCAATGACTTCATGCTGTGAGGGGAACATAATTTAGAGGACTTATCCATGAGAGGTCCACAATTTTTGTTGTCATTTCTAATGTGCAAGTTGTGATCCCCGAGGCTGAAGGATGCTATACTAGTGCCATTGGTTGTCTGGGTTACTTCCTATTAGCTTTTTTTTCCTTTGTAAATTTAGTTTTTCTGTTTGTTAAAGGAAGTTCTAGCAATTTCACTCCCAATACTTGTTGTTGCATTCTTTGAGCCCACACCTTCCTCTAATTAGGGTAATTACATTCCATTGCTATGGCATTGGCCACATCTGAAGGATATGCATTTGTACTTGACTGTTAGTTGAAAACTATCTTCTCTTGTATAGATAATCACTTTCTCTGCTAATCTTTTACTAGTTTCAAGACCCTCTAGTAATCTTGCCATCTCGAAGCACCCTATGTCTTAGAACGATAAATCAACTTCATAAAAAATACTAAGTGAGTTTACTATTTATTCAAACACATCCTCAGGCTATAACACCAATGGTATCCCTAGTATTTGGATTCATATTGATAGAATGCCCACTTAGGCCTTTTAGGATTCAAAGTCAACATGCCATTTCTTCAAAAAAAAGTTTTGGGATTCCCACATCCATTTGCTTTGTAGAACCTTGTTTTCCTCTCTGGTTGACTTAAAAACCCATATTAGCTACCCCTTAGTTAAGGTCATTATATGTGGTGTATAACTCACGAGAGGTTCAAAGTTTAACCTTGTCTAATGCTTTAAACTTCCATAGGACATTTTTTATGAGGAAAAGGGGCCAATATCTATTGGATCCTAATTGTATCTAAATAGAGTCTTACTCGACTGGTTCATTTTAAATTGTAGCAAAGAACATTTACACTTGCTTTTCATCACATGATTCGGGTTCAAATTTGAGTTCGACAATGATTGAATTTGTTTCGAATTCAAATTTTCTGATAAAATTCAAACAAGACATTCAATTCCACTGTGTGTGTGTGTGTGTGTGTCTCTCTCTCTCTC